>CM049813.1:2010162-2248531 GCA_027422405.1 Ptychobarbus kaznakovi
ACTGATACTTTCTGCTCCATTCTTACATCTTCTTTAGACACTGTCTGTCCCTTATCTTCCAGGCCAGCCTGTACCACCCCTTCTTCCCCTTGACTGTCTAATGTAGAGGTCTGCGCGGGACTGTTTTTTTAGTCCCGCTACTGCAAGGTTTTATTCCGCACCCACAATATATTCACTGTTTGTTCACCCGCTGTCTGCTTTAAATAATATTCTTCCCGACAGTTCCCGCTAAATGTAGATCTCGTTTCCAGAATCTCATATTTACATTTCTGCTACTGAAAGTGATAGGCTAACAAATAAAAGTTTAGTCTGCATATAATTGTATTTGTTATTTTATTCGTCTTGTCAAGAGTCTTGAATTTATTGACAGCAAAATGTTAAACAAATTTTATGTCTTAAGCAGACGCGATTTCTTTAAGACTGCAAGGGAAGCTCAGCTTCCCCTATAATTGTCAAAAAATGAATGGTCAAATATATGTACTATTATGTTAACATTTTATTGACTAAAAATGCGTTAAACACGTTCATCTCGAACGAAAACAATTTCGTTCAGAATCAGCTACTTAGGTCGGCTGACTCGATTTCCTTCTCATTCATTCCCGTAGCGTACAGTGCATTACTCTGTTGAAGCCCAGCGTCCATTGACTTCAATGGGGCTGCTTTAAACAGTTTTTTTCAGTGCTTAGAAACAAGACGGTCATTGGATAATGCTGCGATTATGTCCCGCCCACGGACGCTCAGCGTCTCTGGATGAATGGAGGAGTGGGCTGGCCCGGACTCCGAGCGTCTGCGTGATGATTGGAGGGTCTGTCATCTCTTTTTAATCCACTTTTATGTCCTAAAACGCTCGTTTTTTGGGGTCGACAGCTTATAAAAACGTATTTATTGTTTTTTTTTAGCTTGTTTGCTATACACATTGTCACATATCAGCTTTTAGACATTTTTTTTTTTTTTTTATAAATAAATGACAAGGAGGCGGCAGCTTCTCGCAATGCAAAGAGACGGTTGGTGTGGGCGTGGGCGTGGTCTTCAGATTATGACGCGTATCACTCTGTCTCCATTTCCAACTCAGTCCCATCGCGGATTTTGCATGTGTAGTCGAAAGACAAACTGCTGCAACCTTCATCGTATATTTCACACAATTTCACACCACATTCATTGTTTCAGTTTAACATAATTCCCACATTTCCTCCCGTTGAGTTAAATATATATATATATATTAGATCGTTTGTTCATTAATTCATATAGTCTGAACTAGCCAGCTAGCAAACTGCACACGATGGCAGACAGTGCTAATATGTCGACCTGATTTTGGCAAAGCCATTAGAAAGTCTTCCTTACGAGGAGAAACTTAGAATTAAACAGCAGGGCAGATCAACACCTAAGATTGATTTAGTGCAAAAATAGGGAAAAGTAACAGGTCTTTTCAGCTCTCCTGGTATGACAAAGTTAGCTGGCTGACTGGAAGTGCTGTGAAAAAGAAAATGTACTGCTGGCCATGTCTCTTGATGAAACCATCTCATGGATGTGTTGTTTGGTCAAAATTGGGGTTTGGAGATCTGTCAAACTTTGACAGGGCATATAAAAGGCATGAAAATAGCAATGAACATGTGAGTGCATGTGCAAGATTAAGTTGCATGGGCAGGATCAGGGTTGAGCATGCAATCAATGAAGGTGCTCGCATTCAAGTGGCTAAACATAATGAAACTGTTAAACAAAACAGGGCCTTCCTAAACCGCCTTATTGATGTGACATCCTTGCTTGGCCGGCAGGAGCTGTCATTTAGGGGACATGATGAGAGTAGTGAATCATCCAACAAGGGGAATTACAGAGAGTTCACAGAAACATTAGCTAAATATGACTCTGTCCTGTCCACACAATTCGAGTCCTCAACTGTGTTTTCTGGTATGTCACACACTATTCAAAATGACTTGATCTCTGCTCTTGCAGCCACCATTTCTGATCAGATCAGAGATGAAATTCAGGATGCTCCCTTTTTTGGATGGCAGGTGGATGAAACCACTGATATATCCTGCCGTGCCCAACTCTCTGTCATTGTTCGCTATGTGGATAGTGCAGGTAAAATTCAGGAGCGCTTCATTGGATTTTTTGATGTTTCTGGGGGGCGAGATGCTCAGTCGTTTTTGATGTTTTAAATGAGAACATGCAGGGCTACAATTTTAAGGATAAGCTTGTGGCACAGACCTATGATGGGGCTGCTGTCATGGCTTCAGCTCTCAATGGTCTGCAGGCCAAAGTGAAAGCAATAGCCCCCAGTGCAATGTTTGTGCATTGCTATGCACACAGACTGAATCTGGTGCTGTCACAGGGGGCCAAATGCTTGCCTGAGTGCAGAATTTTTTTTGCATCACTCTCTGGGTTTGCCACATTTTTCTCAAAATCCACAAAGAGGACGTCTTTTCTGGAGTCTGCAGGCTGCTCAAGGTTGCCCAGAAACGCTCCTACTCGATGGAATTTCACATCACGGATAGTGAGCACTGTGGCAAACAATTATGATGGCCTCCTGCAGACATTTGATAAAATCATTGCAGATACGACAATGGATGATGATACACTGGATTGTGCCAAAGGCTTCGTGAGGAAACTGGAGGATTTTGAGTTTGTGTTCATGTTGTACACATATGAACAAATCTTCTCTGAGACTGATGTGGTCTTTGATATTGTCCAGAGAGAGCGATGGATGTTCTTTACTGCAAGAAAAGAATTGAGTCTCTTCTTGCATTTGTCAAAGAGAAGAGGTCAGAGGGGGCTTTCCAAGCTGTTTATGCCAAAGCAGCAGATCTCACATCAGACCCAAGAGATGAGCCCATGAGAAAGCGCCGTCTGACCCAATTGCAGGATCCCCAAGAGCGCTACAGAAATCTGTACATGGCCATCCTTGATAACATCTTGGAGCAGATTCCTCGACGTTTTTCAAATTTGGAAAGTATGCTTTTCTTAGAATTAGTCAATCCAGGGAAATTTGATGACATGAGACAAGCATTTCCAGAGGAGGCCTTCCAAAGTGTCCTGAAAAGTTATGGCCATCACTTTGATTCAGGGAGACTGAGGTCTGAACTTCAAGTCCTGTATTCAGATCAGGACTTGCAGAGTAACAGGGGAAAGCTGTGTGATTACTTGGTGTTCCTTAAAGACATGGAGTTGGACAGTGCAATGCCTCAGCTTTACAAACTGTTCTCATTAGTGGCAACAATTGGAGCTACATCTGCAGGTGTAGAAAGGAGCTTCTCCTGTTTAAAGCGGCTCAAGTCCTACACCCGTAACACAATGGGCCAAGGCGTTTAAGCAGCCTGCTCTGCTGGCCATTGAGAGG
Source organism: Ptychobarbus kaznakovi (assembly GCA_027422405.1). Taxonomy (NCBI): domain Eukaryota; kingdom Metazoa; phylum Chordata; class Actinopteri; order Cypriniformes; family Cyprinidae; genus Ptychobarbus; species Ptychobarbus kaznakovi. The sequence goes on from CM049813.1 coordinate 2,013,497, forward strand.
ACACTGGTCAAGTCACTGGAAAAGACGCCTAGTTGGTACGACAGGGTTACAGAGCATTTTCTTGAAAAGGAACGTAGGGCAGAATTTACATATAAATAAATGGACAATTTTATGATTTAGGCCGAAAATGAGCTTCCCCTCTTTAAAAGATCAGCAGCCGCCACTGGTCTTAAGACATTTTGCTGCCAACACAGTAGGAAAAAAAGTGTCACAGAGAAAATAACAATTTACTAAAATTGTATTCCTTATTTTATATTTGTCTTGTCAGGATACAATTTGTTTAGGCTAATATTAAGCTATTTTATCCGTCTTGTAAAAATATTAAATTTGTTTAACATCTTGCTGTTAACACAGTAGGAAAAGTGTCGCAGAGACAAATAAATAAATAATTAACACAGTCTGTCATTTAAAATTATAGGTTTAGCATAATATAAAAACAAAAAAACGAGTTGAACGTCCTTCAAGGACAGTGCATCCACACTTTGCTCCATCTTTATTCTGCTCTGTCACTCATCGACAACCTGCCTGTTCTGTTTGAGAGCCGTATTACCACTGGTAGGTTTGAGCATCGTTATGCACATGCTTCGAACAGACTCTGCAAATAAAATTAAGCACTGGTTCATACATGTATTACAGTCCTAAGTGCAGCCTGTAGAGTTTCTAGATAAGTATAAAGCACAGATTTGCTGTTCTGAAATGATGTTGGGAATGGGATATTGTAAGACCACCTGCTCCTGTTCAAATTTCACCAGAGTTACCGACCGCTATTGCATTTTATTCGGGAATTTAATCCTGCGGCACAAGAAATCTGCTCTGTCCCGTGGCTCCCGCGGAACAGCAACGGGAATGCAGACCTCTAGTCTATCCGACAATAGCTGCTCACATGTCAGCTTGTCTATCAGACATATCTTGCTGAATGAAGTACCCTCACTTTCAACTCAACCTTGCCAAGACATAACTGCTTGTGGTTCCAGCAAAGCTATTGTTTCACCACAATTTAACATCCAGTTAGGCACATCAACCATAACTCCTTCAAAAACAGCCAGAAACCTTTGCTTTGTGATTGATGTTCAGCTGAATTTCTCAGACCACATTGCTAAAACTGCCGGTCCTGCAGATTTGCTTTGTTCAGCATCAAGAAGATCAGGTCCTTTCTTTTGGAACATGCTTCAGAACTCCTTGTTCAAGCTTATTTTCTATCCAGACTTGACTATTGCAATGCTCTCTTTGCAGGTCTTCCAGACAGTCCTATCAAACCTTTACAATTAATCCAGAACGTGACAGCAAGATTAATTTTTAATTAGCCAAAAATAATCCACCTCACACCTCTGTTTATCAATTTACACTGCCTACCAATAGCTACTCGCATAAAATTCAAGACATTGTTGTTTGCCTACAAAACCACCTTTGGCTCTGCACCCCTTTACCTAAAATCCTTAGTTCAGACTTGTGTGCCATCTAGAAGCTAGCGTTCTGCAAGTAAATGTCGCTTTATTGTGCCATCCCAAAGAGGCACAAAATCACTTTCACAGGCATTTAAATGAATCATTCCTGCTGGAATGACCTGCCCAACTCAATCTGAGCAGCTGAATCCTTACCCATCTTCAAGAAACGGCTAAAAACACATATCTTCCATCTTTATTTGACTCTCTAACTCTAGTACTCTCTATTCTAATTATATTATAAAAAAAAAACACTTGCCCCTTTTAGACTTGCACTCTATTCATTTAGTAACTTCTTGTTTTCTTTAAAAAAACTAACATTAGCTTCTTATTTTTTTTGTATTCTATCTACTTGTTTTCTTTTTATTTATTATAGGAGGTTCCTACCTCCATCTGTCAGTGGATCACCAGCTAGTGCAGCTAGTGAGGCTGGGAAAATTCTCACCCAGCACCCGTACGATCAGCACTGGAGTTCCTCAGGGATGTGTTCTCTCCCCACTTTTATTCTCTTTCTACACGAATGACAGCACATCTAAATACCCCTCTATCAATCTTCTGAAGTATGCAGATGACACCACACTGATCAGCCTCATCGGAGATGGTGACGAGTCTGCTAACAGACAGGAGGTTAAGGAGCTGGCGGTCTGGTGCAGTCTCAACAACCTGGAGCTTAACATGCTCAAAATTGTGGAGATGATCGTGGACTTCAGGAGAAACCCCCCCTGCTCTCCGCCCACTCACCATCATGAACAGCACTGTGACTGAAGTGGAGACATTCGGGTTCCTGGGCACCACCATCTCCCAGGAACTGAAGTAGGACAATCACATTGAGTCCACTGTGAAAAAGGCCAAGCAGAGGTTGTACTTCCTCGCCAGCTGTGAAAGTTCAACCTGCCACAGGAGCTGCTGATACAGTTCTACTCTGCCATCATTTAATCCATCCTCTGCACTTCTATAAGTGTCTTGTTCAGCTCTGCTACCAAATCTGACCTCAGAAGACTACGGAGAGTAGGCCGGGCAGCTGAGCGTATCATTGGTACAACCCTCCCCAGTCTCTAAGAACTGATCTAGAGTGAGCAAAAAGGCTGGCAAAATCACTCTGGACCCCTCACATCCAGTACACTCCCTCTTTGAACTATTACCATCTGATCGACTCTACAGAGCTCTGAGCACCAGAATGACCAGACACAGAAACAGCTTCTTGCCTCATGCAATCCATCTCATGAACCCTTGACAATAAACGTGGAACACACAGCACTATGATATATAATTTATTCATCACACATACTTATTTTTCATTTCAAATTTGCATATATATATACACACATAATTGTCTATATTATTGTTCAATTATATCATGCTCTCTGCCAGATGTTTCTATAAGTTTGCCTCTCTGGAATCCCTCCTCCTTTCTCACTCCTTTTCTTATGTCTTGCTCCCTCCTACGTTATTTCTTCTATGGATATCTTTGCTCTTTATGAGCGCATGCGCATATAGGTATTTCTCCACATGAGTTGAAATGGTGAAATAGTGGAGGGGGTCTGAAGTGCTCCAGGATATTGAGTTCGGACTAACCGAACTGTAGAGTTTAATTGAGAGAAGGTATCCTCGGCCAAGTGTATGCCTAATATGTCCAAGACTTACTGGCCAGACTTCCATTTTATATAACATATATTTCTTAGCTTGTCTAACACACATATGTGGTGTACAATTCTCATTGGATATACCACTGCACCACCCCTAGCAATTAAACAATATAATGTATGGATGTAATAATAAACTTGGAAGAAGTTTGTGAAGTTAACTTTATGTTCATAACTCTTTCCATGGGCCCATGAAAGGACTGAGAATAGTCAGACGCCATCGAAAGATAAAGAGTTAAGACATTCTTAACAATTATATATTGTGTTTTTGCTCTTTTGTACATTGCCTATTTGTATATCTGGATAATATTATTTTATTATCTGTGTCTTGTCCTGTTGCTGTCATTCTGTTGCACTGTGGATCATCTGTCACTATAACAAATTCCTCGTATGTGTAAATAAACCTGGCCAATAAAGCTCATTCTCATTCTCATTATAAAATTAATAAAAAAAGCCTCTAGTACTAGCTTGCTCTATTCTTTTTCTATTCTATCTGTTTTCTTTGCATTTATTATATTGTAAAAAAAAAATGTTATGTGTACTACTTTAAGCTAAAATAGACTTGTTATAGCACTTGCGTGTCATTGCTCTTTTGTTGATTTTGATTGCTTGCATTGTCCTCATTTGTAAGTCGCTTTGGATAAAAGTGTCTGCTAAATGACTAAATGTAAATGTAAATATGATAGTTGATCCCATGTTAACCCATGTTATATAATGAGTCAATAATGGACAAAGAAACTAGATCGACTAAAGTGCTATTTAGTCATATTAATATTGTATGCCTTGCAGGGTTAGCATACAATGTCACCTTTATTTAAATAGCACTTTTAACAATACAAATTGTGTCAAAGCAACTGCACAATATCAAAATAGGAAAATAGTGTATCACTAATGTAAAATTATAAGAATTAACGCCCATTTTTCAGTCAAAGGCATTTCATTATTGAATTCAGTGATGTCATTGTCCAGCTCAGTTCAGTTGAAATAGTATCTGTGCAATCAAGTCGGTGATATCGCTGGAAATGAAGTGTCCCCAACTAAGCAAGCCAGAGGCGACAGCGGACCCAAAACTTCATCGTTGACAGAACGGAGATTAAAAGACCTTGGGAGAAACCAGGCTCAGTCGGGGGGCCAGTTCCCCTCTGGCCAGACAAACCAGTAGTTTGTTCTGTCGTGGCAATTTTTTAATTACTCTCATCAGTCAAGAGACTAATCAACTCTTGGTATTTTAAAAGGTTTTATTCTCTGCAGAGAAGGTCAACAGTCATACAGACACACATTTCTGCAGAATGCGACGAAGGGGGAGGGCGCTTCTCCACCTTATATTCACACACTCAAGGTTACAGGGTTACAATCGTGCGGCTGTACTTTTCCTCTCTTGGAGAGGAAGCAAATGGCATTTTACTAAATCATGTTGTACAGCCTTACTCCCTTTACATTTAGGGCCTATAAGACCTCTAAGGTCAGCATAAAATGAATTTTCTTCTTCAACAGGTGTCCTGGTCTCCACTGACATTCAGAGCTGTAGAGGTCGTCTCTAGGTGATGATCCACCATCTGATCTGGATACGGACTGGATCTGGTGACTGCAGTGATCATCTGGGCTGGATAAGGACCGGATCGGGTGGCTATGGTGACCTCGGAATAAGAAAGAAAAGACTAATATTAGCGTAGATGTCAATCTTCTTGCGATGTATCAAGTACATGGTGTTTTATGGGAAGTGTTCCTGGTTCCGGGTGACCTAATTAATGCAGCCTAACAATCCTTTAACGGATTTGAATATTAGAAGCATATTAGTGTGTTAAGTGTACGCCAGGTTAAAGAGATGGGTCTTTAATCTAGATTTAAACTGACAGAGTGTGTCTGCCTCCCGAACATGGTTACTAGATTGTTCTAGAGTGTAGGCGCTAAATAGAAAAACGATCTGCCGCCGGCAGTTGATTTTGATATTCTAGGTATTATCAAATGGCCAGAGTTTTGAGATCGTAGCGGACATGGAGGACTGTAATGCGATAAGAGCTCGCTCAAGTACTGAGGAGCTAAGCCATTTAGGGCTTTATAAGTAATTAACAAGATTTTAAAATCTATACGATGTTTAATAGGGAGCCAGTGCAGTGTTGACAGAACCCTAGTTGTAAGAACTCTAGCTGCTGCATTTTGGACCATCTGTAGTTTGTTTATTAAGCGTGCAGAACAACCACCTAATAAAGCATTACAATAATCTAACCTTGAGGTCATAAACGCATGAAATAACATTTCTGCATTTGACATTGAGAGCATAGGTCTCAGTTTAGATATATTTTTAAGATGAAAAAATTAAGTTGGACAAATGATAGAAACGTGGCTGTCAAAGGAAAGATTGCTATCAAATAGCACATCTAGGTTCCTGACTGATGATAAAGAATCAACAGAGCAGCCATCAAGTGTTAGACAGTGGTCTAGGTTATTACTTGTGGAGGTATTAGGTCCGATAATTTACACCTTTTTTTCAGAATTTAGTAGTAAGAAATTATTCGTCATTCATTTTTTTATATCGACTATGCATTCCATAAGTTTCTCAATTTGGTTTCACCGGGCCATGAAGAAATATAGAGCTTAGTATCATCAGCATAACAGTGAAAGCTAACCCCATGTTTCCTGATGATACTTCCCAAAGGTAACATGTAAAGCTTGAAAAGTAACGACCCTAGTACTGAGCCTTGAGGTACTCGATATGATACCTCTTCATTCACTGCTACGAATTGATGGCGGTCAGATAAGTATGATTTGAACCATGCTAATGCACTTCCACTACTGCCAACAGAGTTTTCAAGTCTATTCCAAAGAATGTTGTGATCGATAGTGTCGAATGCAGTGCTAAGATCCAGGAGCACTAATAGAGAGATACAACCACGGTCAGATGATAAGAGCAGGTCATTTGTCACTCTAATGAGAGCAGTCTCAGTACTATGAGATGGTCTAAATCCTGACTGTAAATCTTCACAAATATCACATTATACTATATATGTTGATGAAAACCACAATAATAAGAAAAACTTGATCAAAGGTGATTACACGCATGGGAAAATACAGCACTGAAACTCAATTCTATTTTCTAAAAAGTCTTGAATATTTACTAGCAGTAACACTTTAGTATAGTGACCAATTCTCACTATTAACTTGTTGCTTACAAACATGCCTATTATTAATATTGGCTGTTTATTAGTGCTTATAAAACACATATTCTGCTTGAACATATTCTACATGCCTAATCCTACCCAATCCCTAAATTGAACAACTACTGCATTCACTATTATTAAGACGCTAATTGGAAGTTTGTTGAGGCAATCGTCATAGTTAATAGTTTGTTAATGATGAGAATTGAACCTAAAAAAGTGTGACCTTACTTACTACTCCACCAAAAAACGATTCATTATATTTTTGTGTATTATGTGTTTATATGCAGTATTTTATACAGGATCTGAAGCTGCTTATTAAATTATCAGTGATGTTTTGTCTAGTCAGTGTGAACATAACTTTTTTAAATCATATGGAATAAGTACAGTCAGAAATATGACCTAGTGGTTAAGTGCGCATGATCTAACCTAGTAGACTATGGCATTCATGTGGATAACATGAGGTAAAGTCCGGCTCACGCCATTTCCCAAGCCTGACCGCCCTTTAAACTGTATTAGATTCTTGTTTTGTTTTTTTTCTTCACTTTAGCACCTTCCAAGAAAAAGGCCAAAAATGCAATGGCATGCACAGAAAATGAGTGATTTGGTGACTGTATGTATGTCTTTAACTTCCTCTTGCTGTTTCCTTTTTGTCACTTCTGTATCTCTACAGCATCAAAGTCTGCCAATAATGTTGCCTGCTTTGCATTCATTTTTTAGGAAGTATCTGATAGATCAAAATAAATGAACCTCTGCCCATATAAATTAACTTCTTTTCAGGCATTGAAAGTCTCTTTTCTGCAACGCAAAATAAGGAACTTGCTTGACATGAGGGTGAATTAATGTATTTTTATATTCATAGTATATTCCTTTAAAGGAAAAATTCATTAACAAAATTAAAATTTTGCTGAAATTTACTCACCATCAGCCCATCCGATGAAAAAAAAATATCATTACATCAGTGTCTCAGCAATGGATCCTCTGCAGGGAATGGGTGCCGTCAGAATGAGAGAAATAAAAACATCACACTAATCCACACCACTTCAGTTCATCAGAAAACGAATTGTGAAGCAAAAAGCTGCATGTTTGAAAGAGACAAATCCATCATTAAAGCATATCTAACTTCAAACTGTTGCTTGAGTCCTCTATACAGAATAACGCTTCCTCCAGTGAAAATTTGACATTTGCACAGAACTGTTTACAAGCAGTCCAAAACAACTCTAAAAACAAATACTTTGATGTGAGAGACATCGGGAGATGGACTTTTTAATTGGAGAAAGCATTCTTGTAGATTATGGACTCTGTATTTTGAGCAGATGCGGCAGTTTGATGTTAAAACGTCATGATGGATTTGTTTCCTACACTCACAGTTTTTGTCTTCTCAAGATGTTAACTGATGGACTGAAGTGGTGTGGATTACTTGTGTATTATTGTGATGTTTTTATCAGCAGTTTGGACTCTCATTCTGACGGCACCCATTCATTGCAGAGGATCCACTGGTGAGACAGTGATGCAATGACACATTTGTCCAAATCTGATGAAGAAATAAACTCATCTACATCTTGGATGGCCAGAGGGTGAGCACATTTTCAGCAAATGTTCGACTTTGGATGAAATGTTCCTTTAAGCACCCGCTTCGAATGTTATCACTCGATTGAATGGGTGTTATATCAGTGGTTATCAGCTCTATCTTGCACAACCAGATTGCTGAAGCTTTTTGATGCACGTGAGAGGCTGCAAGTTTACCGTTCCTGTGCTTTCTTCCTTCAAAAACATAATCCTCTTTGAGTCATTGTGTTGGAGCGACAGAGTTGTATGTGTAAATAGAGCAGGTTTGAAAGAGCGAGAGGAAAAGTGGCGAGCTGTGACAGAGGAGACGCACGCAGGGAGAAACAATACGAGGGAAAAGAGGAAGTAGAGAAGACAAATAAGACAGACTAAATTTATGAATTACATCCTGAGAGTCCATGGCAGGGGTTCCCTCAACTCAAAGCTATTTTAAGTCTGCTGTTTCCGGAAAACCACAGAGCAAATTCTGTTTGAAATGAAGGCCAAATAACAGTGAAGTTCACTTCCTTTTTATAGTCAAGACTTCAAATGTTAGGATTTTGAAAAAGCTGAAAAGTCTTTCAAAGCTGTGATCACACCATAAAATATTGCAATATGCAGTTTGTGAACAAGTCGAATGAAATAAAAACCCAATTATCTTTTTTCCCAATTATCCGTACAGGTGCTACCAATTGTATTATTTGTTGTAATTGTAATTACACACACACACTTCTGTATTACGAACAGTCATTCTGAAATGTTCTTCTTGGAAATTGTGCTGCTTGTATATTCCATTAAAACCAATGCAGTTTAGCAGAATTCAGTAAATAGTGCATTCATACAAAGTGATCATACAATTAGTTTTTAATCTTGTAGAAATCAAACAATAAAATGACCATCTACTAAAACTAAGCATTTCAGTATCAACACATACACATACATGAAATTAAATTACTATACAGTGCATAAATATTAAAGTGCATTCTGAATATATATTACAATAAAGACGATTTGAAACAGCTTATTTGTCTCTGTGCTTTTAGTGGATTATTCAAGCCATTGAATGTGTTCAAGTGTTTCTGGGATTTATGGTCACTAAAATCACCCTCAGGAATGGACGTGTGTGATGACAGTGCAGTAAAACTCTTCAGGGATGTGAAAAATGGCTTCCTTGATTCACTTCCTCTTTCTCTCTCTCTACCTATCTCTCTAGATCTTCTCTCTCTCTCTCCTATCTCGCTCTCTCTCGCTCCTTCTCTCTCTCTCTCTCTCTCTTCTCTATCTCTCTCTCTCTCTCTCTCTCTCATCTCTCTCTCTGCTCTCCTCTCCATCTCTCTCTCTCTCTCTCTCTCTCTCTCTCTCTCTCTCTCTCCTCTCTCTCTCTCTCTCTCTCTCCAATTCTCTCTCTCTCTCTCTCTCTCTCTCTCTCTCTCTCTCTCTTCTCTCTCTCTCGTCTCTCTCTCTCATCCTCTCTCTCTCTCCTCTCTCTCTCTCTCGCTCTCTCTCTCTCTCTCTCTCTCTCTCTCTCTCTCTCGCTCACGCTCGCTCTCTCTCTCTCTCTCTCTCTCTCTCTCTCTCTCTTCTCTCTCTCTCTCTCTCTCTCGTCTTCTCTCTCTCTCTCTCTCTCTCTCTCTCTCTCTGTTTAAAATAAGTTAAGCAGTCATAGCTGATGTTTAACCCAAATCATGTCCTTCTCATTCTCACATGGAGAGGAAAAGAATAGAACCTCTAGTCATTTCAAGCAGGAACAACCTAAAAAGAGAAAAGAAGATATTTTAAAATTGCAGTACAAATGCAAAAATGCAATTTGCTGAACTTTAGAGTGGATTTGTGACCCATTTAAGTGATACTTGCATGTGAATTCATTATTACTTTTCATTACGGTTAAAGCGTTCTGTCGAATGTTCTTACAAGCATTTTTGTATTTTACAAACAATATAAATATAGAATTTGTATTAAAACTTCTAATGCATGTATTAAAAACAAATAAATTACACTTTTGAAACCATAAAGTATAGTATATTTAAAATATATTACCCTTAAAAGAAGTTAAAACACTACGATCAAGTACATTACATGTGCTTTAGTATGCTAGTCAACACATCAAGTGTACTTCTATAAAACATGGCAAGATTAATACAAATTATGATATAACATTTATTTGACAATATTACAAAGTTCACTTAGGAAACGCAGTCATGAAGGTGTCCTTTTATTGCATTAATATTATATTATCTTACAGTAGATTTGAACAGTGAATTCACTGCAGTGTTTTGTTGGTGTTGATTTTTTCACAAGGCTCTTTGTGAACATCTGTACCTTGTTCTTGCAGAAGCTGGGTCCGCACATGAACTCCAGTAAGGCAGTGAGGAGATGAAGAATGCAGAAAATGAGCTGAAGGCCACTCGCTGCCATGAGGACGGAGAAAAGAGCCATATTCCAGATCACAACACCTCGCGGCTGCACACAGGCAGACGGCCACCGCTCCGGAGCATAGAGGTAAAGCTGCTCTCTGCGTCAACATGTGCTTGAGTTATTTACATATAATAGCATAATGCTTGAGTGCAATGGACACAAAACAAAAAGAACAGCACACAGTAACTCTACCAGTGTTAGAACTAGTCACATAATTGCAGTTATTGCAGGTAATGTTAATGATTACAAAGGGGGATACATCTGTTTTTGTTGTTTTTTAAGATCAACTGTTAGATGCCAGTGTTTCCTGTCATAACTGTGCAAATATTTGATTTCCCAAAATTCTTGTTATGATTTTAAATCTGTATTTAACCTCAGAATGATCAGTGAAACAAAACAATACCAATATTAACGCTTTTGCCCACTGAATGAATAACAGTAAGTTAGCTTTGTAAAAATAGTGAAAGAATCTAGCAATCTGAGGTCTGACTCACCCAGTTTTGACTTGTTTTAATGGCCGTCCCCACTTGAGGCCGTCGGTGCTGTTGTGTAAACAGAGGGGTCCCAGCGCCAGCCCCGTCCCACTCACCACAAAACACAAGCCAGCTGCCAGAATAGCCAAACATGTGTAGCCCAACTTACGCAAAACCTGGACGCACCAAAAAAACTAATAAGATTCCCCAAAACACTGTTCAGTGATGTAGCATAATTAGTAAAGAATAATTTTTTAAAGCATCATGTTAATCAATTATTGTTAAAATGATGATGGTTAAGAAAAAAATACAAAAGATCCACACAATACAATTCCATTTACCTCAGCAGTAAAATAACAGCATCCTTTCTTTTCGTAGTGTGTTGTAAAACCTCGCGCGGCCACAAGCACCTGATAAAAAAAACACAACCGCCATCAGAGCGATGCTGGACAGTCTGATGAAAAACACACAACAGCTGTCAGAGCGATGTCGGACAGTCTGAAGAAAAACACACAACAGCCGTCAGAGCGATGCTGGACAGTCTGATGAAAAACACACAACAACCGTCAGAGCGATGCTGGACAGTCTGATGAAAAACACACAACAGCCGTCAGAGCGATGCTGGACAGTCTGATGAAAAACACACAACAGCCGTCAGAGCGATGCTGGACAGTCTGATGAAAAACACACAACAGCCGTCAGAGCGATGCTGGACAGTCTGATGAAAAACACACAACAGCTGTCAGAGCGATGCCGGATAGTTTGGAAAAACACACAACAGCTGTCAGAGCGAGTGGACAGTTGATGAAAAACAACACACAGCGACTGGAAAGCTGATGAAAAACACACAACAGCCGTCAGAGCGATGCTGGACAGCTGGAAAAACACACAACAGCCGTCAGTCTGGAGAGTCTGAAAAACACACAACACCCATCAGAGCGATGCTGGACAGTCTGAGGAAAAACACACAACAGCCGTCAGAGCGATGCTGGACAGTCTGATGAAAAAAACACAACAGCCGTCAGAGCGATGCTGGACAGTCTGATGAAAAACACACAACAGCCGTCAGAGCGATGCTGGAGAGTCTGATGAAAAACACACAACAGCCGTCAGAGCGATGCCGGACAGTCTGATGAAAAACACACAACACCCGTCAGAGTGATGCTAGACAGTCTGATGAAAAACACACAACAGCCGTCAGAGCGATGCTGGACAGTCTGATGAAAAACACACAACAGCTGTCAGAGCGATGCTGGACAGTCTGATGAAAAACACACAACAGCCGTCAGAGCGATGCTGGACAGTCTGATGAAAAACACACAACACCCATCAGAGCGATGCTGGACAGTCTGATGAAAAACACACAACAGCCGTCAGAGCGATGCTGGACAGTCTGATGAAAAACACACAACAGCTGTCAGAGCGATGCCGGACAGTTTGATGAAAAACACACAACAGCTGTCAGAGCGATGCTGGACAGTCTGATGAAAAACACACAACACCCATCAGAGCGATGCTGGAAAGTCTGATGAAAAACACACAACAGCCGTCAGAGCGATGCTGGACAGTCTGATGAAAAACACACAACAGCCGTCAGAGCGATGCTGGACAGTCTGATGAAAAACACACAACAGCCGTCAGAGCGATGCTGGAGAGTCTGATGAAAAACACACAACAGCCGTCAGAGCGATGCTGGAGAGTCTGATGAAAAACACACAACAGCCGTCAGAGCGATGCCGGACAGTCTGATGAAAAACACACAACACCCGTCAGAGTGATGCTAGACAGTCTGATGAAAACCACACAACAGCCGTCAGAGCGATGCTGGAGAGTCTGATGAAAAACACACAACAGCCGTCAGAGCGATGCCGGACAGTCTGATGAAAAACACACAACACCCGTCAGAGTGATGCTAGACAGTCTGATGAAAAACACACAACAGCCGTCAGAGCGATGCTGGACAGTCTGATGAAAACCACACAACAGCCGTCAGAGCGATGCTGGAGAGTCTGATGAAAAACACACAACAGCCGTCAGAGCGATGCTGGACAGTCTGATAAAAAACACACAACACCCATCAGAGCGATGCCGGACAGTCTGATGAAAAACACACAACAGTCGTCAGAGCGATGCTAGACAGTCTGATGAAAAACACACAACAGCCGTCAGAGCGATGCTGGACAGCCTGATGAAAAACACACAACAGCCGTCAGAGCACTGCTGGACAGTCAGATGAAAAACACACAACACCCGTCAGAGCGATGCTGGACAGTCAGATGAAAAACACACAACAGCCGTCAGAGCGATGCTGGACAGTCTGATGAAAAACACACAACAGCCGTCAGAGCACTGCTGGACAGTCAGATGAAAAACACACAACAGATATCAGAGCGATGCTGGACAGTCTGATGAAAAAAACACAACAGATGTCAGAGCGATGCTGGACAGTCAGATGAAAAACACACAACACCCGTCAGAGGGATGCTAGACAGTCTGATGAAAAACACACAACAGCTGTCAGAGCGATGCTGGAGATTCTGATGAAAAACACACAACACCCGTCAGAGCGATGCTGGACTGTCTGATGAAAAACACACAACAGCTGTCAGAGTGATGCTAGACAGTCTGATCAAAACACACAACACCCGTCAGAGCGATGCCGGACAGTCTGATGAAAAACACACAACACCCGTCAGAGTGATGCTAGACAGTCTGATGAAAAACACACAACAGCCGTCAGAGCGATGCTGGACAGTCTGATGAAAACCACACAACAGCCGTCAGAGCGATGCTGGAGAGTCTGATGAAAAACACACAACAGCCGTCAGAGCGATGCTGGACAGTCTGATAAAAAACACACAACACCCGTCAGAGCGATGCGGACAGTCTGATGAAAAACACACAAACAGTCGTCAGAGCGATGCTAGACAGTCTGATGAAAAACACACAAACAGCCGTCAGAGCATGCTGGAGCGATGAAAAACACACAACCCCGCAGAGTGATGCTAGACAGTCTGATGAAAAAACACACAGCCGTCAACAGCTGGACGTCAGAAAAACACAACAGCCGCACTGCTGGACAGTCAGATGAAAAACAAAAACAGAACACTGGAACTGATGAAAAACACACAACACCGTCAGAGCGATGCTGGACAGTCAGATGAAAAACACACAACAGCCGTCAGAGCGATGCTGGACAGTCTGATGAAAAACACACAACAGCCGTCAAGAGAGCACTGCTGGACAGTCAGATGAAAAACAAAACACCCCGTCACATGCTACAGTCTGATGAAAAACACACAACACCCGTCAGAGCGATGCTGGAGACAGTCTGATGAAAAAAAAACAGCCGTCAGAGCGATGCTGGACAGTCTGCATAATGAAAAACACACAACAGAATTCAGAGCGATGCTGCTGGAAAAACACACAACAGCCGTCAGAGCGATGCTGGACAGTCTGAAAAACACACAACACCCGTCAGAGGGATGCTGAGACAGTCTGATGAAAAACACACAACAGCCGAAGCGATGCTGGAACTGATGAAAAACACACAACAGCTGTCAGAGCGATGCTGGACAGCTGATGAAAAACACACAACAGCCGTCAGAGATGCTGGACAGTCTGATGAAAAACACACAACACCGTCAAGCGATGCTGGACACTGATGAAAAACAACACCCGTCAGAGCGATGCTGGACTGTCTGATGAAAAAAAAAACACCGTCAAAAGCATGCTGGACAGCTGATGAAAACACACAACAGCCGTCAGAGTGATGCTAGACAGTCTGATGAAAACACACAACACACCCGTCAAGCGATGCTGGACACTGATGAAAAACAACACCCGTCAGAGCATGCTGGACAGTGATGAAAAACACACAACACTCAGAGGATGCTGGAGTCTGTGAAAAACACACAACAGCCGTCAGAGCGATGCTGAGTCTGATGAAAAACACACAACAGCCGTCAGAGCGATGCCGGACAGCTGGAAAAACACACAACAGTTGTCAGTCTGAGTCTGATGAAAAACACAACCAGCCGTCAAGCGATGCTGGACACTGATGAAAAACACACACCCGTCAGAGCATGCTGGCGCGATGAAAAACACACAACGCCCGCAGAGTGGAGACAGTCTGATGAAAAAAAACAGCCGTCACATGCTGGACAGCTGTGAAAAACACACAACAGCCGAGCGATGCTGGACAGTCTGATGAAAAACACACAACAGCCATCAGAGCGATGCTGGACAGTCTGATGAAAAACACACAACACCCGTCAGAGCGATGCTGGACAGTCTGATGAAAAACACACAACAGCCATCAGAGCGATGCTGGACAGTCTGATGAAAAACACACAACAGCCGTCAGAGCATGCTGAGCGATGAAAAACACACAACACCCGCAGAGTGATGCTAGACAGTCTGATGAAAACACACAACACCAGAGCGTCTGGAGAGTGATGAAAAACACACAACAGCTCAGAGGATGCTGGAGTCTGATGAAAAACACACAACACCCGTGAATGCTAAACTGATGAAAAACACACAACAGCCGTCAGAGCGATGCTGGACAGTGACAAAACACACAACACCCTCAGAGCGATGCTGGACAGTCTGAAAAACACACAACACCCGTCAGAGCATGCTGGAGCTGATGAAAAACACACAACAGCCGTCAGAGCGATGCTGACAGTCTGATGAAAAACACAGCCGTCAACATGCTGGCAGTCTGATGAAAAACACACAACACCCATCAGAGCGATGCTGGACAGTCTGATGAAAACACACAACAGCCGTCAAGCGATGCTGGACACTGATGAAAAACACAACCCCGTCAAGCATGCTGGAGTGATGAAAAACACACAACAGCTCAGAGGATGCTGGAGTCTGATGAAAAACAAAAACCCGTCACACAACAGAAAAACACACAACACCGTCAGAGCGATGGACAGCTGGAAAAACACACAACAGCCTCAGTCTGGACAGTCTGATGAAAAACACACAACAGCCGTCAGAGCGATGCTGGACAGTCTGATGAAAAACACACAACAGCTGTCAGAGCGATGTCGGACAGTCAGATGAAAAACACACAACACCCATCAGAGCGATGCTGGACAGTCTGATGAAAAACACACAACACCTGTCAGAGTGATGCTAGACAGTCTGATGAAAAACACACAACAGCCGTCAGAGCGATGCCGGACAGTCTGATGAAAAACACACAACACCCGTCAGAGTGATGCTAGACAGTCTGATGAAAAACACACAACAGCTGTCAGAGCGATGCTAGACAGTCTGAGGAAAAACACACAACAGATGCCACATGACAGCTGCATCATGTAATATGAGTAAAGCCCTGCATATGGCCCTAAAATAAATAAATAAAATACAAATATGTTTTTATTTAAATAAACAAACAAACAAACAAATAACATGTATATTAATAATGTAATATGTAATATATAAATGTAATATAGGTATATTTTGATATTTTTGTTCTTTTGTATATTCTATTATATACCATGGTCTGTCCGTATATTAGATTCTGATTGGCTGGCATTATATCTTACTTATATATAATATACATAATTGTATAATGTTTTATTCAATAACATATACTTCTAATACATTTTGATTACTTCATTTTATTATTATTATTCAGTAAATATTTAATATAATATATGAAGTTTAGAAACAAAGTTTATAAACTAAGTTCGGGAGGAGCACGTCAGATACTCAGGCTAATTAGCACAGGTGGTACTCAATCTAGGTAATCAACCCTTACATAAATACAGCTGTCTTACCTCCATCTAGTTGACGGTTAAGCAGCATCCCTCCACCACCCCTTCTTCACCAATATCACTAGAATTATAATCACACAGGGGGGGGTCTCTGGTTCGGGCCATTTCCGGCTAGGAGCCCTCCCCCAGGACAGCACGCCTACAACGTATTACCATACACGCCAAATACGCATTACGTTTATCGTGCTAGTAGATGTAAGTGTGAAATCGTGAATTGAATAACAATATTCTTATACAAACATACAGACACGCATTATTGAAAACTACATTTACTATATTCAATAATAATAATTCTGTAATTGTTTTAATATATAATATCAAAATAATATAGAATAGTATCAGATCTCCGACAAACCAAACCAAACCAAACAAAAGAACAGATAAGCTCACCAGAAGCCCTGATGCCCAGATCCCGGAGCACCACATGGCCTCTCTGGTCACATGATTCTCTGTCAGGTACTGGTACTTCATATCAGGAAACAGCAGCAGTGCATTTGCCAGCATGCAGATGATAGCCATAGGGATCAGAGCCATTCCCACAGACCTGGAGCAGTGACCGGTACACATCTCAGCCGCACAGCGATCCTGCATCAAAACACCACCAGAGAGCACATCAACTCACTGCGTCACTGCTGGACCTATACACTGCACTTCACTAGTGGTGTTGTTTTGTTTTTATTAGTATACAGTATACAATGTTGTCCTAGTGTTCATGCAGTGTTACAAAACAAACTGTTACTATATGATCAAGTTTCCAAATATTGGACTCACTGTGTATTGAAGTAATGAAAAAAATCCTACCTGTTCTGAGACTATAGAATGTAGTTTTAGGATGAAAATCTGCCGGTAAAGAAAGCAGGTGTTGTGAGGAAAGCTCAGAAGAGTCTTAAGCCGCGAGCCTTTGATTATCCTCAGATGAGGAACTTTGCCTGCTTAAATACAGCTGAAAGTTTCCTACCCACAATTCTGTGACACACACACACACACACAGCTGAGGATGGTGAAACCAAAAGAGTCATACTGCACTCGTGAAAAACTGCTGTTTGTGTTTGCATACACCATACTAACCACTGGCAGTCAAACAAGCACAAATCAGATGAATCAAATCACTTCAATCGCGCCATAAATATGCACCAGTCTGCAAATTCACAGTGTCCTAAATGTACAGGGAAATCCCAGCAGTTTTATTTAATTGTGTTTTAATAATCTTTTGTTGTGCTTTAAATAAAAGCAGTTATTTTGTGCATTGACTAGCATATAAGCACATGTAAACATGACATGCAATACATGACATACAAGTTTCAGTAGAAACAGCATTAGTTCGGTTTAACCATGCAGCAGTACTTATGTCCTACTTAAGTGGGTCAAAAAACACTCTTAATTTCAACTAATTATCTTAATTCTACAACTCTCAATTGCAATTAATATTAATTTAAACTATAATACATTTTAATTTAATTGCAGTTAAAGGGACAGTTCACAAAGAGAGATATTCTGAAGAATGTGGGAAACAGAGCAGTTCTGTGGAAGCAGTATGTTTGTCCTACTATGGAAGTCAATGGTGCCCAAAAGAGCCTGCTTACAAACTTTCTTCAAAATGTCTTCCTTTGTGTTCGGCAGAACAAAGAAATTCACACAGGTTTGGAACTACTTGAGGATGAGTAAATGATGACAGAATTTTAATTTTTGGGTGAACTGTCCCTTTAAGTGTCCAATAACATTACATTTGGTTCACAATTAAGTATATTAATTTAATGTATATTGCTTCCATCAATGTTTAATTATACATTTTTGACTTTATAAGTCTGCTACAGTGTGCTTTTGTTCCACAAACAACGGTTTCAGATAATTATGGGTAGTGTGCATGATTTGTACACCAGTGCTATTTTTATGGTCTACTTTGAAGCTTAAAAGCTCCAGTTCCCATTCATTACAATAACAAATAACTCTTGAAAATGTCTCATTTTGTTTTCCATGGAAGAAAGTAAGTCATTGAGCGTGAACAAGCAATGCCAGAAGTTTCATTTTTGAGGCAGCTATTAGGAAACGCAATAAGAGAATTGCAACAGTGTTCTGCACTGATTCATTGTGATGCACCATTAGCACCGACCATACTTCTGCAATGTTCTTGCTTTGGTTCGAGTGTGAAGTTTGTCACATCATAGACTACAGCACAATCTTTTCTATAGCTTTTTGAGGATTCCATATTTAAACTATTTTTATTTTGTGCTCCTTCTTTAAATGACTGGATATCTGCAGCTGTAGTTAAATGCAGTTGTCACATGACCAGAGCTCCATCCGCCAGCGAGCTCACAAGACGGCTCATGAATCAGGCCGCTCTCGGGGGATTTTTGTGAACTTCAGAGTTATTTATATTTTTACTAGTGCTGTCAAATGATGAATCGTGATTAATCGCATCCAAAATAAAAGTTTTTGTTTTCATTATATATTTGTGTGCATTGTGTATATGTATTATGCATATATAAATACACATACATAAAGTACATATTTATTTATTTTTACATGTAATTACATGCATGCAAATACAAATTTTTTTCTTAAATATATGCTTGCATTTTATATATATATCAAAATTATATTGGGTGTGATATCACGATTAATTATTTGACAGCATATTTCTTATATATTTCAAATTTTTGCAAGAAATACCTCCCAGCTCAGCACACATACACACACACACACACCATATTTAGGTTGGATTAATCACGATTAATTATTTGACAGCACTATTTCTTACTCATTTTATTTCAAATGTTCACATTCAATATTATATGATCAAATATGTGGCTGTTAATTACTTCAAATCAGGCAGGAGATCATAACGAACCCTATTTTCTGTACTTTCTTCATTGGTGTTCGATATTCATCCATGCTTACAGTCTACCTTTCAAAAGGTTCGGGACAATATGTTTTTGAAAGAAGTTACTTATGCTCACTAAGACAGCGTTTTTGAATTTTGTGAAATATATTCAAATTCAAACTAAATGTTTTCTATATTAATACATTTTTAAATGTAATTTGTGACGCATGCAGCGCTGTATTTTCAGCATCATTACTCCAGTCTCCAGTGTCACATGATCTTCAGAAATCATTATAATATGCTGATTAGCTGCTTGAGTAGAAAAATCTTTCAGCACTTTTGATCAGTTGAATGCATCCTTGCTGAATATTTAAAACAAACACAAAATAATCTGGCCCTTTTGAATGGTAATATTTATGATTATACATGTTTAATGTTATTGATTTTTTTTGCAATTGCATTTGCGGACCAAATTTAATAAGCAATAATCATTTCACACTTTAAATACTGTAGAAACCATTCCAACACCATATATAGTTTTCATTCTGGACATCACTGTTTTCTGTGAAGCACTGGGGATTTTTTGCCAGCAGAAGTGAGGAATATTACTCATGTTGTATAAAGACGCACGAGACTCAAGCGGGAAGTGCTGCAACCAACTTCGATCCAAAAATATGGGAAATGCTAAAAGAAGACCATAACAGGCGAAAAGAAGGCCAGAAGGAAGGAAGTTTGTCGTTTGAGTTGTTCTAAACCTAACAGAGTGGAATGTGATGAGGCAAGACTAGAGCAAACATCCACAGTCTGTTTCACCGATCATCTGATGGATGTTTCCCAGGCTTCACATGACAGCTCAGAGGATAATACAGAGCGTTTGCAATCCTTATATAGAAAAGTCCCACGGGTGGCCATGACAATGCAGATCATCCGTGGTTTAGGACAGGATTTCAGTTTCATTGTTCATATTTAGGATTACACTTTTCAAAACAATTTTCACTTGAAATTGCTACATACCAAACACATTGAATTTAACGTGAAATTTAAGACAAACTTTATTTACTTGTAAATATGCCCTAATCCCTTCAAAGGGGTTACCCTCCGGAGTGAGAGCTTCGAAGAGTTGAAGGGTGTAGGGGACCAAACAACTTTCTTGAAGTGCCTTTCTGCGTCATTATACGGAGGCGCCGTAATCATGCAAAGAATCAGCGCAAAGGATCATGGGAGCCCGAAGTGTCCATCAGTTGTACCCTTCGAAATCCTTCATTCCGAAGGGCGCTTTGAAGTGGCTAATTTTGAGCACTTCGGTTTGAAACGACACTTCAATATGGCGGCCATGATTGTTTTCACTCGGAAGTGCCCTTAGGGGGCGATATATCCCGTTTTGGAACGCACCGTCAATTTGATTTTGAGAAACGCTAAATGCGAGCTCGACTGAACGCCAGTGGGCGGGGCCCATGGTGAGAAACTGTCCCAAATGGCACCCTAAACCCTTGCGGTCTTCCTCTGAGTCTGCACTTTCGTGATGTAATGCCGCTTTGACTGTCGGGTAGAAGTCTGCTGTGGAGCTCGCCCCAGTGCGGGCTCGGCAGAAGTGCGCATCGAGGGCGCATAAAGGCCGCAAAAGGGGCGTTTGCGAGCACCCTTCTGAATGCTAAAATAAGGAATGGGACACCCTACGGTCTCGTGGACTTAACGGACACGCGCACACGGCGGCCATTATAAGTCCGTAAGACATTTGGGACAGGGCCACTCGTCTTGCACTGGAGGGGGTGTTTATGCAAATATT
The DNA here is from genome assembly GCA_027422405.1 of Ptychobarbus kaznakovi. Classification (NCBI taxonomy): domain Eukaryota; kingdom Metazoa; phylum Chordata; class Actinopteri; order Cypriniformes; family Cyprinidae; genus Ptychobarbus; species Ptychobarbus kaznakovi. The sequence continues at coordinate 2,034,578 of CM049813.1, forward strand.
TGTTCCCCCGTGATGTCATCAGGCCCTCTCAGATCTTAACAAGCTGTTTTTGGAGTTTGATGAGGAGGTTTTAACCTCCTGAGACCCTAGAAAAAAAAACGTTTCAGGATTTTTTTTCCCATGTCTTTAGATTGTTTAAAGCATAAATAATATTTCATTAATAAGTTATGCGATGTCCATGGACAATGGACACATGGACATCGGGAAAAAAAAATCTTGAAAAGACAACAAAACACTGTTGATTTTTAAATCACTGATAGATTTTTATTTTCAAGATTATTTTTACCAAACTTTGTATAAAGATGATTCTCAACTATGTTATAACAGAATGATTCGATAAACCATGTTTCTTTCTTCAAAATGTGTAAAATGGCCATACACGGGTTTTCTCATTATATACAATGTATCTATAAACTAAATTTAATTTGCATATGAATGTGTTTTTGGGGCAACATGTAATGAAAAAAAAAGAAGTGTAATAATTAAAGTAATAATTGACAAGATTTTCATATATAATATTTAAATATAATTTATTTCCCTATTAATTTGTTATGCATAATAACCATGCTTTTAGTCCCAGGGGCCTCATATGAGGACATGTATGAAATCAACGTCCTTTTTCATAAAGTCTTATTTTGATTTGAAACCCCATAACATTTTCCTGAGATGTTGATTTATGACACAATTTAAAAAAATAGATTTAAATGATAATTACAAAATATGATCATGTTTCCATAAGTGTCACTAAATTAATTTCAGACATTTTTGAAGAGAAAGGAGAGGGTCATGGGGAAACATCTGATCATTTATTATATCTATAAAGCCCTGAGTGTGCTCTGTACAGGACATCCAGACTTAAAACTGTGCATGTATATCAGAGACATTCACTAAAATATAATGTCCTCATATGAGGCCGCAGGGTTTCAGGAGGTTAAATTATGAAGCTCGCAGGATGTTTTAATGGTACGAAGACCTCTTATATGCCAAGAGATCAAGGCAACTTTGATTTCTAATGTCATGACCCCTTTAAATTCAGGGTTAAATTTGTATTAAATAAATAAAACTCTTTATGTAAGCATTTATTTTTATGTATTCATTAATATTGTCTAGATCAGAGCACATATACACAGTAGGTGTTCAGCAGTGTTCAGTACAAGCACTCAGAAGTCAGACATCCAGAAAAAGCAAATCAAGAGCCTGTTTAGCAGAAGCATCTGTAACCGTCACGGCTCAGTTGTTTGGCGTTTTAAGAGCAACATTCTTTAATATCATGACTGCGCAGACAAAGCATGTCAAGACTTCATCAGTCGTAGGAGAAAAGCGAAAGTGAATGATAGGGCTCATCAAAGACTGAGAGAAGTGCCCAAACAACACAGAACTTGTGCAGCAAAGATCCCGTTTCTACAAACAACATCTACATCTATGAAAGAGCCACAACTAGTAAAACTCCCCTAACCACCCAAAATAACTCAGGACGTTGCTTTTCATTCACTTGTCAAATAACCACACAACACATTTTTTTGTAAACAGAACTTTCCTTTTATTTAATCAAAGTGAAATGCCTGCAAACGCTTACAAAATTATTTTCTTCTGCAGCATTAACACCATTTCAAACTCTACGCTAGTCATGACTTTAAAACCGCTCTAGAAAACGAAACTATTTCATCATGACTTTGCGGTATGACCCTCCTGGAAAGGCACTGAAGAAGTGTTAGCAACATATGAGCAGAAACCGAAAAAGACAACGGAAATCGGCTACGTCCTTTAGTAGCAGCGCTGCACCTAACAAGAGTTTCAAGTCTGAAGGTTGAGAAAGAAACCAGATAAAAGCAGCAGAGCATCCTTCAGCTGCTCAGGTTGGGGAACATCTCAGTAAGGGTGGTCTGCTTCACCCCCTTCTTCAAAGCAGGCGGGACGGTAGTAGAAGACGACACGGGGGTCGTTTCCACTGTTCCAGACAGTCTCTTTTCGGTTTTCTTACTGCGTCCCTCGCTGTTCCTCGCAGTCGCCCGTGCACTGATGCTCTTTCTCGTGTTTTCCTCCTCATCTGGGTTTGTGCTTGTGGAAGGCGGAGTGGGTTTTTGCCGGAGCGGATAGCCGTCAGCTGAACCCTTCCTGCGGTCCACAGAGTGTCCACGGTCCATCTCCTTCTGGAGTCGCATGGCCAGTCTGCGGTCCTCCTCCTCTTGCTGCCAGCGGCTTCGTAACGCCTCCTCGTGCCACACCACTTCAGACAGGAACGTGCTGTCGGCTGAAGGAGACTCACAGGGTCTCTTAGTGAGCAGAACCGCTTCAGTCTGAAGCTCCACCTCTGAACTCTTCCTTTTCAGTGAGCAGCTGTTCGGACTGTTAAAAACAAAAGTGTGTTCTGAGCAGCTGGAGCTGGAGGGTTTCCCGCTGTAGTCCAGCACAGGTGTGCTCCGTTTGCTGGTGTCCTCCACAGCTTGTGCTGAGAAGGGTTTCGGAGGGCTCAGAATGTTCTCCTGAAAAACAGGAACACTTATAAACTTGTTTTGAAACTGGAAATTGTCCAGAAAGTATTTTATCTTCAACTAAACATGCATGAACTTTGCACATACACACAATCCATTGTTCTTTTGAACTTTCTTTCATTTATTATCATGGTTTCACAAAAATAAATTACACTTTAAAATATAATTAAAGTGAAAACGGTTATTTTAAATTGTAATAAATATTTCATATTTTTTTTATTTTTGATTAAATGAAGGAAGCCTTGGTGAGCTGAAGAGACGTCTCAATGTAACTACAAAACAAAAAGAAGAGTTTGATCCTAACTATAGTTTTTACATTTTAGGTCTTTTTTTTACATGAATGCATTTTAGAGCAAAACTATTTTTAGTTTGGTACAAAAATGAATAATGTGATTTCACTTCTATCCTTTTTTCCTGTAAACATGCATGTTGTTTCCCTTACATAATTAATAATCAATGTCTTTCTTACAAGAAAACAATCCTCACTAAACACTCAGTTTACATGAGATATTTATATACAAATAAATAAGAAATACATATATTCAAATAAATACAGCTACAGTGTAGTATACGGCCTCAAAGACATTTAGTCTTTGTATCAGTCAGAGTATTTTTATTTTAAAACTGATTGATTCTTCTATTGTTTTATTTTTTATTATCATACTCATTTTAGTTGAATTCATTTGCAATATCTTCATTTATAAAATGGGAAAGTCAAAGCATAAAGAGATCACCTTATTAGCCATCAGAGAGGAGTCTGGGCTGCTGTCAGAACTGCTCGGCTGTTTATGAGGCACTGGACGCAAAAACCTGACATATAAGACAATAAAGAGCATTAAAAACCTCTTTCAGTGCATTCAACCACAGCCAGGTCTGAAAGGATGACGAGTTACGTTACTGATATACTGGGGCTCTACAGCAGCTACTCACTTCTCAATGTCGCCCATGTTTGGTTTCGTCTTCTTCGCTGGTGTATTATCAGCAGGTTTGGCGGTCCGTGTTTCAGAGATCGGTCCTGAATTCTGCACAAACAACACAATAACAGCATTACATCCTCTCTGATTACTGACAGGTTTGCGAAGGAAACTACAACTGCAGCAGCATTTTAACATTTAATATCACGACTTTATGAATTTAGGACTTTCTGCTCGACATGTTTAGGTCTCAATCGGTGGAAGGACGCATTAAGACTTTTTAAATACTTTTTAAGTATTTACAGAAAATGTGTCATTTGTTTTTACCAAGATTCAACTAAATAAACATGCAAATGTATGTTTTGTTTAAGCAAAAAAAGGATGCAGAATGTATGCAGATTCAGCCTAAATAATGCCGTCACTTGGTAAGGGTTTGATAGTTTGGCATGCAGTTGTTTTGTAGTTAGTGATTATCTCATTAGCATAAAATATAGCAACCTATTTAGTTTGAAGGTCGAGCTCGTTAAATGCAGTCAGTGTGTGTAAACACTGAAAACATGAGATTATTTACTTGTGTCCAGACAGTCTGTTTTATTGGTGTTTTGACATGTTCTTAAAGATAGTGATGAGAAAGAGTCCTGCTGTGAAGAGCTCACCAGCTCTTGGCTCAGCAGTCTGGCCAGTTTCTCATCATTCTCCAGCTGCTGCTCCTCCAGTCTCCTCCTCTCCCCCGCCATACGCTCCTCCTCCTCAGCCAGGAGACGCTGGATGTACTCCTCACTGGCCCTCCTCTCGGCTTCCTCTAGAGCTTGCTTCTCCTCCACCAGCTGCTCAAAACAGGAAATGAGATCATGACCCTTCACAACAACACATGAATCGCAAATTATGGATTTATTCACTCTGATTGACAATGTTCATAAGATAAAAAAATTATAGCAAAATAAGAAAATGTATTCATATTTAAAATAATACGAAATAAGTCTTCAATTGTACACCACTGTTCAAAGGTATGGGGTTAGTTTTGGATTCAGATCAGAAATTAATACTTTATTTAGCAAGGATGGATTAAACTGAGCAAAAGTGACAGTAAAGACATTTATAATCTTATAAAAGATTTATATTTTAAATAAATGCTTTTGAATTTTCTATTCAAAGAATCCTGAACATTTAAACTAGAGGTAAGTGTAATACATCATTCGTAACTGTAAAGGGTCAACTTTTATATGTGTGCAATCACAATATCAACAAAACGTTGTGCTTTTATAAAATAAAGAACACAAACATGATGTGCTTTCTGCCGTCTCGTCCTGAACAGGAGCGCTTCACAAAAATGAACTGAAACTCAGCGAAACATGTCGAATACATGCCTCACAGACATGACAAATATATCTATAGAAAGCTTTAAATTACTACTTAACGAAATAAATCAAATCGAAAACTCTTTCATTATAATCATAATCCGTAAAGATGCACTTCTCTCTAATGAGGAGATGGCGTGTCAGGATCGTCATCTTTGCGACACTGACACTGACACAGAAAATGTCTCCAGTTACCATCGTAACCTCGGTTCCCTGAGAGCGGGAACGAGACATCACAGAGAAATTCTCCATTATGGGAACTCCTTCCCTTCCAACCTTTCCTGAAATCCTATTGGCTCACGGCAGTCAAATGACTGGCCAATTGTCGCGAAGTATGCCAATCGCATGCAAATACTGACAAGCTGAGAGGCAGTATAAAATGTGCTGTACGCAACAATTACGTCAGAATTGGATACTGAAAGCCGCTTAGCTGGTCGTGCAATCCTTAGAGCTAAGAATACTGCTTTCAGCTCCAAACGGTTTATGTGCCACTGCCTCTGAGGTTCTGACCACAGCCCTAAAGCTGGCATGCCCTAGCACACTGCTCCCTGGCCTCGAGTCGATGCGTTCGTAGTGACCATGACACATGACTGTGACCATGACACAACCTCCTGACTGAAGAGATTTCTGTGGCACGGCCTCAGAGCTTCGATGCAGCCACGGGAGACTGCGATGTGCAAACGGCCCGAAGTCCACACCGTCCAAGGGAATCGAGATTTCAGCCAAAATTTCAGCGGGTGTATATGTAGTAAACTGCCAGTTTGAAATGGCGAAGGGAAGACAAAAATGGCAGCAGAGCGTGCATCTCCACCACTTTTAGTCGAAGCACACTCCCAGATGTGTTATAGACTGACTCGGGGCGAGAATGCTCTTACGCATATTCACATATAGCCTCAAGAACTCCAAGTGACGAAGCAGTTTGTCTATATGGCTGGCTGGCGAGTCCCGTGACTGAGCTAAGATCAGCCAGTCATTCAAATAATTGAGAATGCGCTACCCGCTCGCTCTGAGGGGAAAGGAGGAGCTGCGTCCATGCACTTCGAGAAAGTGGGGCCAAAGCCAACCCAAACAGGAGAACAGGGTACTGGTACGCTGTGCACTCGAAAGCAAACCTCAGAAAGCACCTGTGATGCAGTGCTATCTGAATGTGGAAGTACGCGTAATTGAAATCCATGGACGCAACCAGTCCCCGGGGCAAATTTGTGCCACGATATGTTCCAGCGATATACTTCTGAACGGAGTCCACCATCCCTAAATAGCGGCTGTAAAATCCACTCTCCAGCTCGCTCGCCGGGACTCGTTCTATCGCTCCTTTTTCGAGCAGGTTGCATAGCTCTTGTCTCAGGACCAGTGCATTTTGAGTCAATGTTAGAGACAGCGCCACACCGTTGAAACAGGGTGGTCTGCACCGGAATTGAAGGGTGTACCCATGCTCTATAACACTGAGTAACCAGCTTAAGATTCTCAGAATAGTTTTCCACGCGCTCAGGAACTGACATAGTGGCTTTAGCCGCTTGGTCGTTGGATGTGCCGGCGAGTGCTGCGCGGCTATAACCCATGTGGGCAGCGGCTCTGTACCGTTATGAGGTGGAGCGAGCAGCACTGTATTGACATTTGCGCAAATGTATGCACTAATAAACATACACTAATCACACAAATTTGAACTATTTTGAAACAGCTTGCGGGCTCCCCCACTGGCCATGGCGCCTCTTCCCGGGTCTCTATACACTTTTCCCCGCACATCCGGCTCCTGGCAGGAGCGGTCGCGGGTCAGGTTTCCCTGCACTGCAATGAGCTGTGTGCCAAAGAAGACCTTGATCTCGCGGGCTGCAGCTTTTTAACCGGTGAGGGCGGTGGCTCTGAGGCGCCTGATACTTGTGCAGAGCTGCAGCAGCATCTGCACCTGTCACTATGAACTGTGACTATGCAATACAACCTAGTTGAAAACCACTTTGTTGGGGTGTGAACAACTGATGTAATAGTCCAGCGAAATCTGAAAGGCTGATAGGATGCACACAGGGGCATCAGGTGACTCCTTGCCTTCGTGCGCACTTTTCCACACAGGGGCATCAGGTGACACACATTCGTGCGCTCTTCTGCGCAGGGGCATCAGGTGATTCCTCGCCTTCGCGCACTTTTCTGCGCAGGGGCATCAGGTGACTCCTTGCCTTCGCGCGCTTTTCTGCGCAGGGGCATCAGGTGACTCCTCGATTTTGCGCACTGGGATATAATGTGACTCACTGACGCTCTGAGGCGGGGGCCGCTTTACTGCTGGTGAGTGAAGCGCTTCATAGCAGGTCACCGCACTGAAGCGTGGGCTAAATATCGCCTTGAATGAGTGAGAGCTCTACACACGGCAGCCGCTGATGTGGGGCTGGTATCATGTGAATGAGAGGGTATCCTCTACACACGGCAGCTGCTGATGTGGGGCTTGTATCGTGTGAATAAGAGAGCAGTGTCTTCCAAATACAGCAGTCACTGATGAGGGGCTGGTATCGTGTGAATGAGTGAGGAGCCAAGTGATTGTGCTTTGTGCATGGCAGAACGCCGCTCTAAGGCGGGGGGGCTGCATGCTTAAGACAGTGGGCCGTGCGGGATCTGCGGTGACATGGGAACCCTTAGCTCCAGTCTCTGCACTCAGTAAATAATTCAAATATCTTCTTACTATTTCCCCAAGACACATTCATGGTAATTACTTTTGCTGGGGCTTTGCGGCAGGCTTTAGTATATTGTGTGCATTTGAACGCAGAACTCTTCAGCTGCGCTGGTGGCACTCGCTGCTGCACTAAACACCGTCCGAGCTGCTCTTGACAGTCGCGGTAGCACGGTCTCATGTTGTTTCCACCAGCGCAGCAATTTTTTTCATGTCTGATGTCTGTAAAAATGTCTGAAAGGCTGAAATGCAGGGCTCTACAGCACAACTGTTTTTTAACATTGATAATAATCAGAAATGTTTATTGAGCAGCAAATCAGTATATTAGAATGATTTCTGAAGGATTATGTGACACTGAAGACTGGAGTAATGATGCTGAAAATTCAGCTTTGATCACAGCAATGAATACATTTTAAAATACATTCAAACTGAAAGTTTTTAAAATCACAATATTTCACAATCCTACTGTTTTTCAGTATTTTTTATAAAATATATGTGCCCTTGCATAAGAGACGTCTTTCAAAAACATAAAAAAATCTTACAGACACTAAACCTTTAAATGGCATTAATATAAACAATTCTGCCATTTTTAATTCTGCAACTCAAATTTCCTCTCTAATCTCAAAAGACCAAGTATTGAAATAAAGTTTCTATAATTGAAATACCATAAATGAAAATGTATTTATTCAGGATTCTTTAAATGTACAACAGCAAAACAAACAAAAAAATAAAACGATAAAAAACAAAAAAAAATACGCCAATCATAATAAATTGATTAATATAAGTGTTTAACTGCAGTTATCTGGATATATAACTATAAATTATATGCGCGGAAACAAAACTTTTAAAAGATAAAACTGAACCCAAGACTCAAAAATTATATCATATCTTTCAAAACATCCACTGCAGCAGTTTGTACGCAGCATTATGCAGGACTGGACACACAAACAAAAACTCTTGTGTTGTTGGCAGTACAACAATACGGCCCATGTAAGCATGGGAACCGTACTCTGTAATAATGTGCATTCAGAGAGGTGCAACTGCCGTTTCATCAGATAAAAACGCATGTTAACCACCCTGAATCTCTCACCTTACTGATCTGATCCTCATACTCTTTCCTCAGCTCTCCCGGCTGACACACGCGAGGTCTCGGAATCATTACTGGATAAAAAGATTGCATAAGTAATTAAAATCAATGTAAAACACATTCAAATGAAACATAAAATGAGCAGATATTGCTTCAATCAAGCTACTGTACCAGCATCATCGTCATCCTCGATTCCCTGCACTCTCCGCTCACACTGAGTGGGAAAAGCATCCTGTATGCGTTTCCACAGCTCCATATTCACCAAGGTCTTGTTGCGGCTGTTGAGTCGGGCCCAAGTGGACACACGCTTTCGGCAAAGCGGACAGCACATGTTGGATTTGTCCACGGTTTGCAGAAAGCAGGGTTTGCAGAATGTGTGCATGCAGGGCAAAGTGACTGGCTCCAGGAATATGTCCAGACAGACCGGACACAGGCAGTCTGAGCGTTTAAGACCCCCGGAGCTTTCTTCAACCGGACCCGTGTCCAGTCCAGACACAGGCGGCATCCTGCGGCCCGTCTCTATACGTCAGACTATGAGGTTTCTCTCGCTCAGGTTCAAGAGCAGCATATGACGGTCAGCTGAAAGACTAAACAACAGCAACAATTATTACCTACAGCAACTGTATGGCCTAGAAATGTACTACATTACATTCAGGGTTTCCCTGATCAAAGTACAGCAGGGTTTGCATTGAAAAATATGCACAACATGTTTTCATGAGACTGCAAATGTTGAAAACTCCTGCATTAGATGTATTCATTCAAATTACATTTCTACATATGAACTGCTTATTCATATCAACAAATCAATACCAATAACTATCACACGTCTGAAATCCTGCACATCAAATAGTTAACTAGCTATTAATAAACAAAACGCCATAGGTAATACTTTTACGTTACTATATTAAAACATCCACAGCAACTAATTATTAAGTAAAAAAGATTTTGAGTTTTGTTTGCATGGTCTAAACATCAGTTATCATGCACAATTAATATTATATCCCGTTAACCTGTGCGACTTATACTATTAGACGTACAAAAATGCGTATTTTATAAGACTTCTCGATTCAAATACATGGTCAGATTGAGTCCAAATGAACTGATTATTTGATTCAAGTTCTTATGCTAACATCTGGAGGCTAGTGAACTAACGTTAGCAACTTTGTGGAAGCAAGAGTATGGGTAACATTGAAGTAAACCTATCATCATTCAAAGCAGTTAACGCCTTAGTTGTTAAAATGGTCTATTAATACGAGTATCAATCAGAGAATAAAAGTTACACTTACTTGTTTATTTCTAGGCCCCGAGAAATCCCGGGAAACTGTGCGCCCTCCTTCTCGCGCATGTGACGCCATGAGCGCCAATGACAGAACTGACTTTCAAAATAAAAGTCCTTCGGTTTAACCAAGGACTGCTTTGTACCAGATCAAGCACACATTAAAGAGTTAAACAGAGAAATTCTCTTCTTCGTTTGATGAAATATTCCCTGAAAATACGTTTTAAAAGCTTAATAGTCAAATGTTTCATAGGGCAGAAAGGCAGTCAGAGAGACCATTTAAATAAATAAATCATAAACTAATGAACTGTGACACTTTATACGTTCTAAGAAATGCCAATATTATGTTTATTATTAGAAACCTAGCTTATTTAATGTTTACTAAAATTCTGTGGTGATTGGCATCTATGATTTGTAAACCCAGACAATATTAGCTGAATAATCACACAAAACCACCAGTTCCTCTCAAGATAACACAGCATTGTTGCACACATTTCTCAGATTTGTGTTAAAGTTTGAGGATGTTTGTTAGTATGTTTGTATCTGATGTGTTTCAGTGTGTGTCCATACAGTAGGTCCAACACTGTAAAACAGGTTTACTGCTGTAGATATGCAGTTTTAGAAAGAAAATGACCTCTAGTCTAGTTGTTCAAGTTGATCATTCATACACTGAACGCGGGAAACTACTAAAGTTTAAATAAACAATAACCAAGACTGATCTGATTACTTAAATCAATCTGTCTGTTGTCATTCTTTAACATTTTGGTCTAAAATATGTCATAAACATTGTTTATTACTTTAATTTCTTATATTTAACTTGCTTAAAAGTTAAGAATACATGGATGAGTATTTGTAACGTGGGCTTCAGTCCAGTTAAGTCTAACCTGTTTGACCCTTTTTTTTTCCAAACTGTATATCATCAATAGTTATAGATTTAAAAAAACAACAAGCAAATGGCATAATTTGGCCTTCTTTAATCGATCCTTTGACCAGCAGAGGGAACTACTGTTACATCCATCAGTGAAATATGAAGGACTGCGTCTCTATTCACTTACACTAGAAGAGACGTATGGATGGGACATTTCTATTTAATATTAAATACATATATAACCCAAGTATGTTCAGCATTCATTTTCATCATATCATATTGTGAGACACAGGGATTGATTCTCGTGTAATTTAAGACAGCATTAGGATGCAGGGGAGGTCTCTGAACCATTATTTGATAATGCCTTTAGAGTTCAGTTTACAGAAACATCTATACATATAGAGTATCACCAGCTTGGTATATAAAAGTGACAGCGTGTCAGGCTGTAGGCTTGTCTTCATGTTCAGGAGATGGACTGGAGGGAGATGAGATATTGTTCACAGGACTCTGTGTTCTTCCCGGTGTCGCAGCTCAGAGATTTGCTTCTCCATCTCCTCCAGGACAGATCTACTCAAAGACTGAAGAACGACACGAGGGGAAATATGTAAGAAAACGTGCTTTAAAAATGCTAAATGCTTTTCCATGTCTAATAGTCTGTGTAAAACTCACCTGATTCTCAGCCAGTGCCTCTTTGGCCATGTAATGCTCTCGTTTAATCTTAATTTCCACCTCTTCAGGAATATCTGGCACCATCCAGTCAATAATACGCCCAATCAGGAGAACAACATGCTGGGAAACAACATCATTACAGTTTACATGTGTGTTCCGTCTTCATTTTATAATCATCTATCAAATCTATAGTAAGGCACTTTCTATATATAAAAAAAACATTTATACAGTGCATAAAATGTATATTACTTTTAGTAGTAATTTCATTATTAAATAAAAAGACTTAAATACTGTACTAAATGTTTTTAGTTTTAGGAAGTAACACCATGGGCTCATTTTCAGAATAAATGTATGTGCAAAAATTGCAAAAGGATGTTTGGCAAAACTAATAAACAATGTATTATTATTAATGTATTTTTATATTATAAAATTATGCTTGACCAAACTATTACTAGACTGTGCACCTCAAATATAATGACGAAACTCAGTCGAATGGCCAGCAGATGATAGTAATCTTGTGTGGGCTGTCCTTTATCATCTCTGAGGCCTCGATATCTGAAGACAAAAATAATTTTTGGAGCACAAAAGCAGTCATAAGCAGCACAGGAATATTTGTAGCAATAGCCAACAATACATTGTATGGGTCAAAATTATTGACATTTCTTTTATGCCAAAAATCATTAGGATATTAAGATCATGTTTAGTAAATTTCCTACTGTAAATATATCAAAACTTGATTTATGATTAGTAATATGCATTGAGAAGAACTTCATTTGGACAACTTTAAAGGTGATTTTCTCAATATTTAGATTTTTTTTGCCCCCTCAGATTCCAGATTTACAAATATTGTCCGATCATAACAAACCATACATCAATGGAAATATTATTTATTCAGCTTTCAATAGATGTATATATATATATCTCAATTTCGAAAAATTGGCCCTTTTGACTGGTTTTGTGGTCCAGGGTCACAAATATACATTATAATTGAGAGCTTTGCAGCTCAGTAAGATTTTATTTTTATTTTGTGAAGAAATTAATACTTTTATTTGGCATTAAATTGATCAAAGATGACAGGAAAAACATACTGTACATTTTTACCAAAATCTCTATTTCAATCTCTGTTCTATTTCAAATAAATGCTGTTCTCTCTAACTTTCTATTCATCAAATAATTATGAAAACAATGTATAATGTTTCCACAAAAAATCTGCACAATAGTTTTTAACATTGATAATAATCAAAAACGTTTCTTGAGCAGCAAAACAGTATATTAGAATGATTTCTGAAGGATCATGTGACACTGAAGACTGGAGTAATGATGCTGATTCAGCTTTGATCCCAGTAACCAATTACATTTGAACAGACATTCACATAGGAAACAGTTGTTTTACACATTTCACAATATTACTGTCACTGTATTTTTATTAAACAAATGCAGTCTTGGTGAGCAGAAGAGACTTCTTTCAACATATGAAACAATCGAACCAGCCTCCAGACTATGGGACAGCAGTGCATTACAGAAGCAGCTTGATCTTCACCTGCATGTCAGGGGCTTTGGGTGGAGTTTGCAGGGGCCACTGAGAGCATGAAGTTGACGTATCCTCTCATGCTGCCTGTAGTGTAGCGATAAAAGAGCCGCGGCAGGAAATCAGACGTGAAGGCAATCAGGAAAGCCTGGTAAAAGTACAAGCATCAAACGCTGTAAATAAGCTCATCAGTGTTGATCAGACTAGCCGTGATAGGCCAAGCAGATTTCCGGGGGGGGGTCGCAATTTGTAGCTAAAGTAAATGAATGTTTAGGAATTTGTACTGGAAAACAACGCACAAATAATAATTATTATTCATTTGTTTTTATATTTTTTGTAAAGCATTTAATGCTTGACTATGAATTTGAGATTGTCAGGCTTTGATTTGAGACCTTTATAAGGCCTTCATTTGTAGAGGGGAGAATTAAGACTTTTTAAGGCCTTTTTTAAGACCCACTGAAACCTTGTTAACAAAAAATCTGCCAGTAACATATAAAAGTATTTCAAAGTATTTAGATTGCATAACTCACTTTGAGTAATCTAAGGAAATATGTTACAGATTATATTTTACAGCATGTATTCTGTAATCTGTAGTGGAATACATTTTAAAGTCCAAGTGTTGTGAAACTACAGCCATACTTTCTGTATTGCATCTTTTCATTACCATCAACATTGTAAATACATTACATGATAACTATAAGATATTTTATGAAATGCCTCAAACTCAGTTTTGAGATGATTAAATAAATTGTGCCAATATTCAAAATGGCTTTTCTTTCTTGACCAGTGGTTTAATTTTTTTAGCTAAAGGTAAATTTGTGAAAGTATTGAATATGCTGCTGGAGGCACTAGAGGTGTGTAGAGGCACTTTAATCGCTGTGCCAAATTGTACAACGTTTCTATTTGTCCTTGGTCCCGAATAATCACTATAAAGACACTTACATTGCTGATGACAGCCAGGTAGGAGATGAACTTTAGGATTGTCAGCCAGATGCCAATGTCTTGTGCTCTTTCCACAACGGGCCTGCGGTACTCACACACAAACTTCTGAGCATCGAGACGCACCTCCACCCAGTTATTTATCAAGGCAAACAATGGAGCCAAGGGACAGGCTGCTACAAAGATGGTGATGAAGCCAAACTGCAAAACTGACAAGATAAAGAGTTTCAAAATCAGCGTTTGATCTGAGCTGAACGGCAATGGATTCAATCTGAAAGTCACCAAAATTGTAGTTTTTGATAAAAAAATATATATTTACAGTTGTGCTCATACATTTACATGACGCTTGCAGAATATGCAAAATGTTAATAATAACAAAAATAAGAAGGATCATGAAAATTGCATATAATTGTTTATTTAATACTGTCCTGAATTAGCTATTTCACACTGCATCACATTGTGGTAGTTGTTCACGAGTCCATCGTTGGTCCTGAGGAGTTCAATGCCTGCTGTCATTCAGCACAATCCTCCAGCTCTTGCATATTCTTTGGTTTTCCAGCATCTTCTGCATATTTGAACCCTTTCCAACAGTGACTGTATGATTTTGAGATCCATCTTTTCACATGGAGGACAATTTAGGGACCCATTTGAGGGCTAATATATAAGGTAAAAACATTTACTCAAGAAGGCAACACAATGCATTAAGAGATGGGGTGTGTTCACTTTTTGAATTGGATGATCAGGGTAAATTCTACTTATTTTGTCTTCTGGGAAACATTTAAGAAGTCACGTAGCTTCTTAAGTGCAGTACCAAATGTAAAGAAATATGATCTTTAAACAAAATGAGAAAAATGTACACATCATCATCATCCTGTTCAAAAGTTTACACCCTCTTGCTCCTTAATGCATTGTGTTGCCTTCTTGTGTAAATGTTTCCACCTTTCGTAATAGCTGTGTATGAGTCCCTCAGTTACCCTCAGTGTGAAAAGGTGGATCTCAAAACCACACAGTCACTGTTGGAAAGGGTTCAAATATGCAGAAGATGCTGGAAAACCAAAGAATATGCAAGAGCTGGAGGATTGTGCTGAAGGACAGCAGGCATTGAACTGCTCAGGACCAACGAGGGACTCGTGAACAACTACCACAACGTGATGCAGTGTGAAATAGCTAATTCAGGACAGTATTAAATAAACAATTATATGCAATTTTCATGATCCTTCTTATTTTTTTAATTATTAACATTTTGCATATTCTGCAAGGGGCATGTAAATTTATGAGCACAATTGTAAATGTATATTTTTTTATCAAAAACAAAAATTTTGGTGGCTATATATATATATATATATATAGTAATATGTTGCTATACAATTAGAAGCACACAATTCCCTAGAATATCATTATATGCTTAAACATTAAGATTTGTACTCATGGAAATTACTAAAGTAGTCAAACCTTTCATTAGAAGGGGGGGAACCAATATTTTTGGCAATATAGTTTATATAATATAATAACGTTATTATTTGTATGTACATACAAATTTGTACATCTAAAATTCAGTCTAAATAAGATACAAGAGACATAAGGACTCACCCATTTCCAGATACTCATCGAACAGCCCCTCACACACCAGCAGCTGATAGTTTGCTTCCCATGGGCTGAGCTCTGGCATGCTGTCTGGTTCATCTATCACCTCCAGACTGGGAGCTGGCTTCAGCTTCCTCCTGTGCCACCATGTCTTTAATTTACTGTTTGAAAGAGAGGGGTAAATCTTGGCCCTAATTCATCCCATATAACGAGTAGACAAGCTCTTTAGGAAGATATATTGATCATAAAGACCTACGGCAAGACAAATTCCTGGATGTTGCTGATGACCTGTTTGCCTACCATGATGACTAACAGCTCTTGAGCTAGTTCAATGAGACATCCCGAGGCACCACACTGCATGAAACAAGGACAGAACAAAGTTATTAAGTTATTAATAACTCTTAAAAATTAAGAAATTAAGAGTTATTTATATTCCAGAATCTGCATATTTTGTCACATTTTATGAGTGTGGGGAAAATATTGCAAAATTGTGTATTTAGATATGGTAACTGTGTAAAGTGTGGCTTTCCACCAATGTAAACACTTACATCCTCATTTCGGATTCCTAGGAGTGTGTTATAGTTTCCAGGGTATCCAACAAACCTGTAGAACAGATCAAATATTAGATGAATATTGAATCTTCATACAAATTCATTCATTCGTACTGCATACGCACCTGCCCTTGAAAAACGCAATGTAAACAGGAGATGAGTAGAAGTTGACAAACTGGAAGATGAAGACTTTGAGGATGAACGCGTCCTCATATTTGGTCTGGGTGCGGTGCATTTCTAATAGAAGGAAGTGGATAATAATTTGTTGTTGTTTAAGAAAATACTCAAATAATATGTGTAAATATGAAATAGCTTACCCCATCGGGTCAGAATTTGGGCCAGGTAAGTGTAGAGCCGTGACAACAACAGAATAACCAGCAAATTTAGCATAGAACCAGTAAGGCTAGCTATTCTTCCAGCCTATGGGGTGAAAAATCTTTCTTAGTAAGCAAACTATTATGTAAAAATTGTGCTGAAATATATGATCTAATCAAATTTAAGTGTTAGAAAATAGCAAAACCTTTTCAATCATAGTAGTAGGGGTGTGCGATATTGAAAAAAAATGATATCTCGATATTTTTGGGGATTTTTTCGATAACGATAATTAGACGATATTTTACCAAGTGTGTTATTGTGCTGATATCTGAATACCGTGCACAGCTGCAGTTTATGATATTCTTCATATTCTGTGTGCTCAGTTCACATCAGTGATTAATCTTTTCATTTAAGTTTAAATTAGATTTTTACCTTTAATAAAGCAATTTTGTTTCTAAAAGTGTACATCTTTTGAGTCAAATTGTTACATTTAACCAGTCAATTAAGATATACACATTTAGGCTGCTCCCAAACAAATGAAACCAGTATTATCAAAATGAATCTCTGCAGAAGTTGCAGAAGTGTTTAGATGTACTCACACACTGTTTAATGCAGCTCATAGGGACATGGAATGCTTTAACCAGTTACAAATGCATAATTTTATGACATTTTAAACATAAAACATTGAATACTGATATTTAAAATTATTTTAAAAATGAAAATAGACTTTAAATGTGAAATTAAACCGCCAGCAGGTGGCAGCACGTCACTGTTAATAAGTGAGTCGTTCTGACTGAACCGAATCATTTAAACGATTTAATCATTTAGGAACGAATCACTGAGACTCAAAACAGCGCTGTAACGCAGCAAAAACGAATGCAGCAAAAACAGACAATATGGTGTCTAAAATGCAAGTCTCTTAATATTAACTTATTGTTTATTGTAACTATTGCATAAAATCAATATCACATTTGTAAGCATGCTTATTTTTGAAGAAAAAACGTCTCTCTTCATGTGATTTTAACTATATGAAACGTAAATATATACATATTCTGCCCCCATATCTTGAATTTTGCGATCATTCTTAATGCATTTTAATCGACTGAATCATGCAGTGAAAGAACACACTCTCAATGCGCACGTGTACTGTTTAACTCCTTCATCAGATGTTTTGTTTGGTTTTTGCTAAATACTCGATATTGTCAAATTGCACATCGTTTAAAACAACAATTACGATTATCGCAGACGATATATATCGCACACCCCTAGTAGGTGAATTCTAGCTAGTCCAAGCTAGTTGGCTGATTTTGAACGAGAAACATTCCAAATTTACTATATTCCAAGACTCAGCTAAAATGTTTAAGCTGCTGTTAGTTTTCCTTTTACTAGACTCCATTCTAAACCCTCGCTCTACTGTTTAATGGTTGCTTTGTCCTTCCTACATCTAGGCAGGTTTGGAACTTTTGCATTGTGGAACATTGCTTGTGAAAAATGAACACTGAATTATTGAATTGTATTGAATTGTAGAGTACTTCAAATCTTAAATATATTTTTTTAAACAGTTCTTACAGAAAACATAATTTTAATGACCCACCCTTGGATGGGTTTGAGTGCCTCTGTGACTCCTGGTAAGAGGCCAGACAAAGAGTGATCCCCTATAATCCCCTATGACACTAATGAATCAGAACAGTGAGACCCTTCCCAAAAGACCAGAACAGGGATACCAGGGCCCTCTCCTGGAGCCAAGCCTAGGAGAGGAGCTCGCAGGTTGCCATAAGGACCTTGCTGCGTAATATGGAATGTGACCTTTCTGGTGGGGAAGAAGCTGGAGTTTGAGTGTTACCAGCTCACTTCTATGCACAGCTCTGGCTCTGGAACCAAACTCCTGGCTAGAAGTTGCACTGTCTCCTTCTTTGGAGTCACTTAGGGTGAGAGGTTCCGAGCAAGAGTGGAAATACTCAGAAGTCCCCAACTCGGCTTCACTGTGTTGGAGTTTAGCCCGGTAGACGAGAGGGTCAGCTAACTGCAACTTTGTGTCATTGGGGGGGACGGCTCTGACTGTGTTCTGTCTTTACACACAGAACCACAGCTCAGAGCGTCAGCCTTTCTTGGAGGTCCTGAGGGGGCCCTGGAAAGCACACCACCTGGGGAATCCATTGTTTTACTGGGTGACTTTAATGCAAGTTGGGGATGATGGAAAAACCTGGCGGGGGTGACTGGTAGGAACAGCCTGCCTAACCTGAACCCAAGCTGTGCTTTGTTATTGGATTTATGTGCTTAACATGGATTGGCCATAACAAGCACTATGTTTGAACATAAGGTGGTTCATAATTCTGCTTGGCACCAGACCACTCTAGGCCAAATGTGTTTGATCGACTTTGTTGTGGTATCATTGAACCTGTGGGCGTATGTTCTGGACACTCAGGTAAAGAGAGGAGCGGAGCTGGCAGTCAACCGGCACAGTGTGCTTGTGGGGACAGTGGCATGAGGACGTGCAATGCTTTGCTGTAACCATAAACCTTGATATGACAAGGCCTGGGGAAAGGACAGGCATCAACTGGTCCAAGAAGAAATCCAAGCAGGGGTGGAGGAAAGACGTATTAGCAGGATGGTGGGAATGCAACAAAAAGGGGCATGGACTGAATGGGAACAGGTAATGAATAGAAAGATCACGTGGGCTGAGTTGTGGAAAGTGAAGCCACACCTGATCCAGTTCCTTATCCAATCAGTCTACGATGCCCTCCCCAGCCCAACTAACCTTATCTCCTGGAGCCTGAAAGACACCCCCTGCATTCTTTCTATGCCAAAAAGAAAAATCCCTGGAACACGTATTATGCTGCTGCCCTAAAGCCCTGAGAGAGAGAGATGTTATTGGTGGCAACACGAATAGGTACTAAGGGCCATCGCAGGAACCCTCAGCACAGGGATCTCTCTCAGCAAGCACCAACAGCCAGCTCAATCTTATTTGTCAAGCCACAACAGAGCAGGAACTCAGCGGGGGGACTTCTGGCAACAGCTTGAGACTGACATCTAAAGGATTACCTGGCAAGGCAGCTCAAATTCCCAGAAACCATCGCCACAACCATGCTTAGGCCTGACATGGTCTTCTTTTCAGAAGCAGTAAGGCAGGTGATTCTACTGGAATTGACTCCCTATCTGTCGGTCACTACGAGTTAT
Source organism: Ptychobarbus kaznakovi (assembly GCA_027422405.1). Classification (NCBI taxonomy): domain Eukaryota; kingdom Metazoa; phylum Chordata; class Actinopteri; order Cypriniformes; family Cyprinidae; genus Ptychobarbus; species Ptychobarbus kaznakovi. The sequence goes on from CM049813.1 coordinate 2,053,989, forward strand.
GTCGTGACGACATAGGGGATTTACCTGGAAGCCCGAACATCTCTGATTAAGAGAAAACGCCAATGAAATTGGCTAGTGGATTTTGCATACCTGAGCCACTCCCCGTGCATACGGGTATAAAAGGGCGACAGGTGCATCCACTCATTAGATTTTGCTTCGGAGCCGAGTGGATGAGAAGAGTGCTGATCGCCACAATGATTCATCTTTGTTTTGTTCCCGGTTGGCGTAACGGTGCGATCAGCGGAGTCCCTCTCATCAGCGATTCCCCTGAGCACTTCAACTGAGAGAGCAAATTCTAAAGAGTAAATCACGGACGATCGCGTCTTTTTCAAGATGCCGTTTCGTCCGTGTCCTTCTGGTTGCGGTCGTTTTCTGTCTGCGGATGACGGACACGATCGTTGTCTTCAGTGTCTGGGCCGCCGACACGCTGAAGCTGCGTTCGTGGATGACTCATGCGTCTGTTGTGGGCGTATGAGCATGATTTCGCTGCGATCTCGCCTTTCCTTATGAAAGGATTGGCACCCTCTGCCGCCACCCGTGCTGATCTCTCTGGCTCGAGCAGAGGATCGCCGGCTGACGCTCTGGGAGATCTGAGGGTTACTGTAAGAGCCTCTCCGCCGGGCACGCCCCCACGGGACCTCTTACTCCTCACGCAGCGAACATCCCGTCCGGTTCCCGGGTGATTCGCTGGTCTGTCCCATGGGGCGCCCAGCATTTCATTCGGTCGCCATCTGTAGATAGATGTCGATCGCAGCTTCGGGGGATGGGTTCACGTCCTCTGAGGATGAAGGTGCGGTGGGGCTGCCCCCCTCGGGTGTTGTCGCCACCGCCGCACTGGACCCAGGGCTGACGCCATGCTTGCCCGGGCAGCCGTGAGCATCGGCTGGAGGTCAACAGACCGCCCAGTCCCGAGCCCTCGCGCTGGACGATTGGTTTCTCGGAGCGGGGCGCGGCTCACAACCGCCCCTGCCCCGGTGCCTTTCTTCCCGGAGGTGCATGAGGAGCTGACGAGTTCGTGATCTGGAGTCGATTCGGGGAAGCTCAGGTAGACCTGTTTGCTTCCCCCGAGTCCTCCCACTGCCAGCTGTACTTCTCCCTGACCGAGGGCCCCCTCGGCACAGACGCACTGGCACACAGCTGGCCTCGGGCCTTACGCAAGTATGCGTTTCCCCCAGTGAGCCTACTCGCACAGACACTGTGCAAGCTCAGGGAGGACGAGGAGCAGGTCCTGCTGGTTGCGCCCCATTGGCCCACCCGGACCTGGTTTTCCGAACTCATTTCATTTCCCTCGACAGTACCTCCCTGGCGCATTCCTCTGAGGAAGGACCTCCTTTCTCAGGGGCTCGGCACCATATGGCACCCGCGTCCAGATCTATGGAACCTCCATGTGTGGCTCCTGGACGGGACGCGGCAGACTTGAGTGGTCTACCACCGCGGTGGTAGAGACCATCATTCAGGCTAGGGCTCCTTCAACAAGGCAAACCTACGCACTGAAATGGAGTCTGTTCGCGACCTGGTGTTCTTCTCGGCGAGAAGACCCCCGAAGATGCACGATTGGAGTAGTGCTTTCTTTCCTGCAAGAAAGGTGGGAGCGTAGGCTGTCACCCTCCACCTTGAAAGTGTATGTAGCCGCTATTGCGGCTCATCACGATGCAGTGGACGGCCGGTCCCTGGAAAGCATGATCCATCGTGAGGTTCCTGAAGGGGGCCAGGAGGATGAATCCCTCCAGGCCTCCCCTTGTGCCCTCTTGGGACCTCTCTATCGTCCTGGCTGGACTTCAGAGGGCCCCTTTGAGCCGCTGGACTCAGTCGAGCTGAAGTTCCTGTCTCTAAAGACAGCGCTCCTGACCGCGCTCACTTCCATCAAACGGGTCGGGGACCTCCAGGCGTTTTCGGTAAGCGAAGAGTGCCTTGTGTTCGGGCCGGTCTACTCTCACGTTGTCTTGAGACCCCGGCCTGGATACGTGCCCAAGGTTCCCACCACGCCCTTCCGCGATCAGGTGGTGAACCTGCAAGCACTGCCCTCGGAGAGGCAGATCCAGCCTTAGCGTTGCTGTGTCCGTAAGAGCATTGCGCATATACGTGACCCGCACCCGGAGCGTCAGAAGCTCGAGCAGCTCTTTGTCTGCCACGGAGGCAGCAGAAAGGGAAGGCTGTCTCCAAACAGAGGTTGCCCACTGGATAGTGGAGGCCGTCGCCTTGGCGTACCAGTCGCAAGGCGAGCATGCCCCCTGGGGGTGAGGGCTCACTCCACCAGGAGTGTTGCCTCCTCCCATGCGTTGGCGCACACGGTGCCTCTTTGGCAGACATCTGCAGAGCTGCGGGCTGGGCGACACCGAACACCTTCGCAAGATTCTACAATCTTCGCGTTGAGCCAGTTTCTTCCCTGTATTGGGTAAGTAATGGGCGAGAAGAACTGGCCGGTGTCACGCTTGCTGCGCCATTCCCCCTCACCCGGGGATACGAGCGCCTTTTTCTCCCCCAGTTCAGTTCCCCGGACGGTGAACCCTGGTGGAATCCTCCAAGCACCCCCGGCAGTCAGACTGGGCGGAGCAGTCTGACGCCAGGCCCAGTACTGGGTTAGCTCGCCCGGGTCTCCGGTCAGCCCCTGTACTGGGCTAGGTGTCCGTATGGCCTGATTCCCCTTCGGGTAATCCCATATGTGTATTCTTCCACGTAAGGTTTCCCTCATGGTAAACCCGTGTCTTCCCTGTGACAGAGCTTCTGTCAGGTTCTGCTGGCAGCCCTCCTCCCTACTCCTAGGTAGGATCTGCCCCAGAGTCCAGTCGTATGTAGTACTGCCCCAAGCCTGGCCAGTCCATATCAGTGTCTCCACATGTTACCTCCCTTCGGGCAGGATGTGGCCTCCGTAGCGCCCTTCTATGGAAGGCTCGCTTCCCTGCCGTTACAACAAGCTGTAACAACAAATAGGAAAGACCTGAAGCTGTCTTTCACTGAAGGTCGAAATCCCTTCCGATTCCGTGGGAAAGGAACAGCGGCTTGGCTATCTCCAGCAGCGATGTACTCAGTGGTCCCGGTGGGCACCAAGTTAGCGAATTTGCACTGGAGCGGTAGGAAGGTTCAACCTCTTGCATGGCATTTGTCTGTCACGCACTCGCTTGTCAACATCTGCATGCCACAAGGTTGTGACGGGGTTCAGCTTGTGGCGCTTTCCATAGGACCCCTATGTCGTCACGACATAACTCGTAGTGACCGACAGATAGGAACGTCTAGGTTACGTACGTAACCCCCGTTCCCTGATGGAGGGAACGGAGACGTTATGTCCCCATGCCACAATCTTGAACCATCGCTGGTTGCCAGGGACTCGTCTCGGCTCCTCAGCGAAAACCTAATGAGTGGATGCACCTGTCGCCTTTTATACCCTATGCACGGGGAGTGGCTCAGGTATCAAAATCCACTAGCCAATTTCATTGGCGTTTTCTCTTAATCAGATGTTCGGGGCTTCCAGGTAAATCCCCTATGTCGTCACGACATAACGTCTCCGTTTCCCTCCATCAGGAACGGGGGTTACATACGTAACCTAGACTGTATCCTGGGAAGACCAGATGGAAGAGGCATCTGAGCGAAAGAGGACCAAGTATGAGAAGTTGGCAAGTGAATGCCATAGCAGAACATGAAATACCCGCTGCCTCCCTATCAAGGTTGGCTGCCGAAGGTTTGCTGGCCAGTCGCTCTGCAGGGACCTCAAGCTCTTGGGAATCAGGGGACCATACAAGAAGAAAGCCTTAAAGAACATCGTGGATGCTGCTGAGAAGGCATCTAGATGGCTGTGGATCAAAAGTGGCAATCCGTGGACCACACAAGCTACCTGTACACAAGTGGGCGAGGGTGTATGACCCGAAAGACCCGAAACACCTGATGAACCCAGGTAACATCACTGATGATGGCGTCTAGAGTGCACCTGTAAGATGTGTGTCAAAATCTAACAAAGACTTTTTAAAATGCACTTCATAATAATACTGTCAAATTTAATATAAAAATACTTTTTAATTAATTTGTTCATGTTGTAAAAAATATGTTGTCATTCTTTAAAGAAATACATTTATTTTTATGTGTTGATTAACATGCAAAAGTAATGTAAAGTACTTTATCATAATTTTAATTGTAGCGTGTTATTTGATATTACATTTAAAGTTAATACATTTTAATGTACTAAATTGCAGCTTCTTTATTATAAATGTGTAATTCAAATGTATTTAAACACAGCACACAACTTTCAATAACAATGATGTTAAAGTATATTTTAGTTCAGTATACTTTAACCATATTTGAATAAAAGTAAATTATATTTCAATAAAATATTTAAAGATGTACTTATAGTAAGTCCTACTTACACAAGTAAAAAAATCACGTTTAAGTCCAGTTTTTCATTTAAGTATATTGTTTTCATAACGAGTACTCTTATGAAATGTGTACCTTTTTTTCACAAGGCTCTTCAAGTTATTTTGAATAGAAGTCTTAGCTAATGTAAATGTCCATGTAAATGTATATGCAAATTATTTAATCTAAAAGATGTCTGAGCAACAGTCACTTCATAATCTTTAGTCACATGTAGATAATTTGGTCAGGTCTCAAAAGAAATACAAAGAAACTTACTGAAAATATGAAGAAGGCATTCTGTGATCTGTAGATAATGATGCTTAGGATGGTTCGATACAGGATAATGGCTATTAGGAATATCACAACAATGGCAATCTGCAAGCACAAAGAATTCATTTGAATCATGATGATAATGATTTTGACATTTTTGGGATTACTGAAGATTTCTCAACAGTTGTGAGATGGAAATCCATTGACTAACCATTAGAATGATGACCATGTTACCAGTTAGAGTACGACTGAGTCGTTGAGTCTCTGGGAAATAGGGCTCTTCAGCCCCAGTGACAGGATTACGAACCGTCATGGGCGCCAGTGCTGTGAATTCTGGTCTTGGCCTCTCCTAACATCAGAATGAAAATATTATTGAAAGCATGAGAGGTAAATCATTGGTAAGTTTAAGTTTGAGGACTAGTAAATATTAACGGTTAAGACACTCAGTAACTAATTGAATCACCTCTATTTCTTCAAATTCGGAGCAGTCCCATCGGTGGGAGAGTATGGAGCTTGTGCGTTTCCAGTACTCCAGGAAGGTGACGGCCCACAGAGACATGAATATACTGAAGAACACAGTTCCTCCATTGTCAAATAGCAAGCCTGCCTATTGAAAATTTATGAACAAGTATTTTAAGAACAAAATGTGATAGAAAGTTATTTGTAGCTTATTTAAAATGCTATACATAATGCAATGACTTGTAGGAATGTCACCTTATAAGTGTAGCAGATGCTGGAGAGGTTCCAGTAGCTGCAGATGTTGCATAGCGGACACATGACGAAGGCGTCTCCACTGGTGCACAGCTCTTCTCTGTGGGGTCAAGGGTCAGGATCAGTGCTTGGTCATCAACATTATTAATGTTATTAACAATTCTGTGATAATACTCACGCTGCCACATCAGTTACCATCAGCCAGATACCAAAGAGAAATATGATAAAGCCCACTACTGCTGCTGGTAATAACCAGCCTGTGTAGAAACCTACAGACAAGAGAAATCAGGACAGAACGTTAGACATAGTCTGTAAACTTAGTTAACACAGTTTGTTACATTGTTACTTCACTTTCAATTTTCTTATTTTATGTTTTATTAAATGTTCTTCCTATTCAGTAATTATTCAATCATCTACTTATTTCTAGCATTAATAGTAATACTTTGCATCAACTAACATGAATTATTAATGAGCAACACATTTGTTACAGTAGTTGTTCATCTTTGTTATTGTTAATAAAAGTTAATAAAAACACAAATGTTCATTGTTGTTTCGTGATCGCTCAAATTCATTAAATAATATTAACAGATATCACTTTTTAATTTTAATTATGTATTAGTAATGTTGAAATTAACATTTACTATGAATATAAAAATGCTTAAGAAGCATTTAATCCTTCAATTCAATATAATTAATGTAGTTAACTAATGGAACAATTATAAAATCTACTTATGATAAACTATGTATTATACAAATAAATAAATACAGTAGTCAACATTTGAAGTGGATCAAAAAAGTTCTTCAAAGTGGTCCTAAGACAAGAGCGGGTATTGTTTTGGTTTTAGGACAACTTTAATGAAAGGGTTTGATCCACTTCAAATGTTGACTGATGTAAGAGTAATAATAGTAACAATAGCAGATAAAAACATTGAAAATAATATAACAAAAAATATGTAATACACTCAAAAAAAAGGGTGAAATAAGGACAAACCCAGCGGTTGGGTTGCTACCCAGAAGGTTGGGTTAAACATTTCAACCAATCACTGGGTCAAAACAACCCAGTTGTGGCACCAATAGCCTCGTGGTTAGTGCATCAACATGCATTTAGCAGACGCTTTTATCCAAAGCGACTTACAGTGCATTCAGGCTATACATTTTTTATTTTGGTCAGTATGTGTGTTCCCTGGGAATTGAACCCACAACCTTTTGCGCTGCTAACGCAATGCTCTACCACTGAGCCACAGGAACACATTACAGGAACATACAGCGCAGCTGCGCTCATGGCGACCCGAGTTTGATTCCTGTCTCAAGGTCCTTTACCGATCCTGCTCCCCTCTCTCCACACAATGCTTTCCTGTCGTCACTCTACTGTCCTATCTAAATAAAAAAATAAGAGCCCACCCCCCCAAAAAAGAAAACACCCCGGTTGCTGGGTTTGTCCATTTAACCCAGCATTTTTTAGAGAGTAGATACAAAATAAAACATGTTTATATTTTTTTATGTCTTGGTATAAACTAAATGTAGGTCCTGTCATACCCAACCATGCAAAGTAGAGTGCTATCTTCTCGCCAAAGTATTGACGAATGTGATCCAGAGGTTGGTACTTCTTCCAGCAAGCCCAGCGAGCCCAGTAGTGATGCAGGATCTGTCTCATGTTGAGAGACTGTGGATCTACTGGAGTCTTCGGCATCTCAAATGAACCCTAATGAGAAGAACACAAATCATCAGCTGTTCAAAATCAACATGAAATAGTGCTTGCATTGATTATGGAAAGATTGTAAACACGACTTTTTGTCTTTTTGTGGGGAAATGGCGCAGAATATGCATTAAGAATGAAAGAATATGCATAAAGAGAGGTCAGCTTGATGTCATGCTGGCTTTAAGTACTGTAAACTAAGAGAGAAACAAGCACAATTTGTGTGTTTGTTAAGGTAATGTTCAGACATTATGTAGAAAACTCTTACAGTACCTCATGTAAAGGAAAAGCAGCAGTGAGAACATGCTCACTAACCAGCCTGCCAATGCCAACCTCCCCCCTCTTCAACAATCCATACGGAGTCCTGGCTAGTATCTCATACAGCTTTACAACACGCAAATGACAGAAAACAGACAAATCAGTGTGAACAGCTTAACAGAGAAAGAAAATAGTTTTGTCCATTGTACAGACATTAAAAGTGCACTAAGCATTTTTTTTTGTACATGTAAAAAATTGAATAGTGCTTTTTGTTTCATGTCAGTGCCTACAAAGCTGGTCTATGCTATGCATCATGACTGTCCTTGCAGAAAATCTGTGAAATAGGTGTGAAATAAATGAATCATGGGTGACAAATATGCATGTGAATGTTGTACAGGGTATTTGGTCATGCTAACTTTGCAGCAATGCAGTATAAAGCTCAAGACTTGTCATATCACTTAGCAAAATAAAAAAATTATTAGTGCATCTTAAATTTCAGGGGGAAATGCTCAAAACTCACTATCTGGTGCCTCTGTGTGGTCTTGAAAAAAGTCTCCTTGTTTTCATGACCAAGAAACCTAAAAGCAGCATTAAACAAGATAATGCATTCTATTAAACACTCTCTTTGCACACTCTTTATAACAGTGTATATGCATGCAAAAGCTTGATTCGAAATGCATAGTAAAAATATTCAGTTCGGTTGTGTTGAAAATGGCACTAAATTATATAGTTATTTTTTAACCAATAAGTATTACTTTTTATTTAACACACACACACACACACACAATTTTAATATAATTGAACCCATGGGCCACAAAAATACGCAAAATTGTTTGTAGATGAGTGAGTAACATATATGGGTCACTTGACACACAGGCACTTTGCATGCTGGGAGTGTGTGATGTGTTTGTCTTGTAAGGAGGTGCTGACTCTGCAAACACTGAAGTGTATGAACGGCATGTTACATGACAGGCTCAGATCCTCTTTGTGAAGCACACAGGGTTTGGATACGTTTACCATTTTTCTGTTTTTTAAGCTTCACTTCCTCTGTTCCCAAAACACCAAAGTGTGTGGTGCATATTCTTGAAGTAGGGCGGTCAATAGTTTGCCTCCACATATTTTTATGCAAATTTTGGGGTACTGCATAAAAAAAAAACATTGGCCGGAAATGCAAGATGCGCATAAAATCTTAAAATACATATAAAAATGTATATGCTCAGTTGAGGTGGATATTTTATATATATTTTCCAAAAAAAAACATGCACATAAACTACAATGGGATCACATTTACTGAATAAATTCCTGGATTATGTAAGAAAAAATGTCACATGCTTCCTTTGTTGCACATATTTTCATTTTTTTATTACTGATACTTTGCGGCAGTTTCCCAAGAAGTGAAGATTTTGCTCTCTTAAACACATGGGATAGAAATTGTGCTTATTAGCTATTTTTATGCAATATTCCAATTTTTCCCAAGTTTAATTCGCAAGCTTTGGATGGAAACATGACTAATGTTAATGTGATGACCAGTGGAGCCCTAAAAGAGAAAGATGTTGTCGTTTTTGTTGGATCAGTACCTCTCTAGTTTATTGCTGCGGAACTGGCAGGTGTAGTAGTTCAGGGGAAGGTTGGGAACATCTTGTGCCATTATGTTTGGGATGTGCAGTTTGTCAAGGATCTTCTCAGACCAGTTTGATATTGGAGTTGTCACAACCTGAAAACACCCAACAGAGGAGGACAGTAAGATATACTGAGTATATCATTTACTTTGTGATTATACGAGATCAGGTATGATTTACCTGTAACGGCACTCGAAGACTGATCTCCTCGGCATAGTAACACAGCACACTCCAGGGCGCACTCAGAAGCACGTAAGTCGTCTTTGTTTTTCCCTGCACAACCTCTTTCTGAGACACATTCACAGCAGGAGAAAGACATTACATTAGGACAGGGGCTCTCAACTCTGGCCCTTAAACTTACAACAGCCATGTATACAGGTATATTCCAATATCTGGCCTTGAAAAAAAAGTGCACTTAAACGTATTGAATGTGCACTTGCAGTTTTACTGTTCACTTTAACATTAAAGCATATCATCTCTTCAAAATGTGTAATAACAAATATAATACAAGATTCAACAAATGACAATTTTATCAAATGTAACTATGACACATATATAAGAAATGATACTTGTAAATAAGTCACTCTCACTAAGTTCAACTATTTGCATTGAATATAAATGTAAACTATGATACATTTTCAACTAATCGTAAATAACTTGCAAGTAAGTTCCCAAACACCGTGCATTCAGTTTGTGCTTAATTATATACTTTTAAAGTATATAATGTTAAAGTATGCTAAGTGTGGTTCTTTTTCACAAGCCTGCACATAGTACAGATTGTATTTGGACTATGGCTGCAACCCAAATATGGACCTTAAACAGAATTTGATATCCATGAAAATGTAGTCAAAGTTACACACCATCTCCTGATGAAGGCCAGCGGTCTGGAGTCTGGAAAGAAACTCGTCCTCCACTTCCTGTGAGTGTCACGCGAGGAACCGGACGATACTTCATCTGATTCCTCCCAAACCAAGACAAAATCTGACCACACGTTCACAACGATGTCTTCATATTCATCAAACGCATTCACTTTTCATGTAATATTAATTTATCAAACATTGATAGTTGGGCATACAGATGAATCTCATACAGGAAACACATGGGAAATATTGTTAGTATTAGCACAAAAAATATCTCTAAAAGACATTTTTGGACCAATCCTTTGTCAAAATGGCTAAATGAAGATTTCAGAATTCTGTGTTCAAGCTTTTGGTAGATGTGCTGGTCTCCCCAGTACTCACCGATCCGGGTGACCCCGTCACTGAACACGTTCTTGTTTTCCTGAGCGGCCGCACACCTCTGTGAATAACATGCAGACATCTCCATTAGCAATATGCACAAGAACTGACATCCATGCGTACAAGAACATCTTTACAAGAACATTCCTAGGAAAAGCCTGTAATGCGTGTCTTATCGTGGATGTTAGGGTGGAGCGGTGGAGGGTGAGAGATGTGAGGAAATTTACCATGTTTGTCTTGCATTGTTAACTGCTAATTAGCTTCCTCTCTTTGTGACCGCTGATGATTTTTGTAAACAACCTGCACTTACTTAAATAAAAAACACACACACACACGCACACTCACATCACACACACACACACACACACTACACACACACACACAACACACACACACACACACACACACCACACACACACACACACACACACACACAAACACACACAACACACACACACACACACACACTCACACACACACTCACACACCACACACACACTCACTCACACACACACACACTCACTCACACACACACACACACGACACACACACACACACACTTCTCTCTCTCTCTCTCACACACACACACACACACACACACAGGCGGTTGTGTACCTCCATACTCCCGTAGGTTTGTTCAAGATGGTCCGAGAGGGCAATAAGCGTGGCGTTGTCCTCCATTAAATTCTTCTTCCTTTTCATCATTACCCCAAAACAGCCAGTTTACCTCTGTGTTTTCTGACCGCCAACCTGACAATCTTCTGCCCTCTTTAAAACATAGTGCATGGTGATTCAGTTATTATTCTGTAATAAAGAACCAAAAACACTAAATCTGGCAAAAGTTTCAAATAATCACTTTTTTATGTTTTAGAAAGAAGTCCCTTCTGCTGACCAAAGCTGCATTTATGTGATAAATAAATGTGATAGTAAATAAAGCAAAAGTGTGAAATATTATTTCAATTTAAAATAACTATTTTCTATGTGAATATATTATAAAATGTAATTTATTTCTGTGATCAAAACTGAATTTTCAGCATCATCACTCCAGTCTTCAGTGTCACATAATCCTTCAGAAATCAGTATAATATGCTGATTTGCTGCTTATTATGATATGCTGATTATGTTGAAAACAGATGAATATAAACCATGATAGAAACCTTTTTTCATGATTCCTTGATGAATAGAAAGTTCAAAAGAACAGCATTTATGTGAAATATAAATCTTTTGTAGCATTCTAAATGTTTTACTGTCCCCTTTTAACATCACTGCTGTATAAAAACACTAACAGGATATCCTCTTTATCAGCATATTAAATTGATTTCTGAAGGATATGACACTGAAGACTGGAGTAATGATGCTGAAAATACAGCTTTACATCACTGAAATAAATGACATTTTACAAAGCATTCACATACAAAACAGTTATTTTAAATTATAATAATATTTCACAATATTACTGTTTTTAATGCAGCCTTGGTGTGCTGAAATACAAATGTAAAAAATATTACAAATCTTATTTATTCCTAATCATTATGTAGATAAAGTGTGATGACTGAAAACAAGAAGAGGCGGTTTAAAAACTGTGTAAGAGCCCAGAAGAGACCATCACACACACAACAAACATTAACAACAAACAAAAAGTATCAGTAAAAGTTAAAATCTATTTCAGTATAGTACTCAATTTTAATTTGAGAGCATGAGCATTTTATATAGACTACTTTATTTAATTTATATTAGCCCATATTTTTATATCACTGCCCAATAGTTCTCAAAATAAATGTGTACAGAAATCTGAACATCATTATGTAGATAAAGTGAGATGACTAATGAATGAAAACAGAAACACTGAGCATAAAATGACCCAATTAAAGATGTGCACTGTGTAAAGAGCCCTGAGAGAACCATCACACACACAACAACAGTACAAACACAAACACTTACATAAAACACTAACATGTTCCATATGACTGGAAGAACTTGACTTCTATGAGTGTTACTGCATTTCAACAAAAGATCAAATCCCATGGCATTACACTCTCTCTTCGAGACTGCTCTGTGTGATCACTGATGCAGTACAGAACAGGGGAAGAGCGTGTAAGTGAAGGGGTCCAATTAAACTGGGTCAGGTGTCACACTAATGCATGTTTGAACACATTACATCATTTCAGCTGATCCCGCCGAAGTAGTGTCTAAAACTAAATAGATTAGATTGTATTACTAAATGGATTGTACAGTAAGATATGTTATAAAGAATATTTATGATGTACAATAAATAAAAATAATTACATATATTTATATTTATGCACTATAATGTAACTATAAAATGCTGCTTTGTCAACTAATCGTATTAATATTATTATTATTCATTGTACATCAGAAAAGTTGGTTATAACATCTCTTTTAATTGTTTAGAACATAAAACCTGGTTTAAATCAGGATTTCAATCATTTAAGGGTCATTTCTGGAATCAATGCTTAAAAATAAAATACAATACGATAAAAGTTTCTCAATTACAGTGCTGTACCACAACACTTGATGAGTAGGCAGACTACGTTGTGTGTGTGTGTGTGTGATTAGAGAGAGAGAGAGTGGGTGTGTGTGTGGTGTGTGAGAGAAGAGAGAGAGAGAGAGAGAGAGAGAGATGAGTATGTGTGTGGTGTGGTGTGTGTGTGTGTGTGGGGTGTGTGTGTGGTGTGTGTGTGTGTGTGTGGGTGTGTGTGTGTTGTGTGTGTGTGTGTGTGTGTGGGTGTGTGTGTGTGTGTGTGTGTGGGTGTTGTGTGACTGCGTGTGTGTGTGTGTGTGTGACTGTGGGATTCGAACCCTACGTTTAAGTCAAACTGGAGAAAAGCTCTGTACACTTTCTCCATATGCACTTTGATCAAAGCTACTTAAACATAATGTACAGAATCAGGTGCTTCTATAACTCAGATATAAACTGTGAATGAAGCCTTGGCAGAAAGTGTGAGGATTATATAAGCTTTACTGACAAACATCAAGGAAAGGGGGATTCGGGGGATATTTTGAACATCCAATACATAAAAAAACTAAGTCAGATCAGTTAGAAAAGATGAAGGGAATTATCACCATAAATGTACAATGTAAGCTTATGGGATCGGGATACCATTGAGTTATTTTAAAATGTTGGTGTCAGTTTATAGATTTAGAAAAAGTAACAGCATGTTTCCTTTCCCAAGAAAGCTTTGTCAGTGCAGCATAAACATTATGTCAGTTATTAATCAAAAAATCACATAAATTGCATGCTTAATGAAGCATGCTCTCTAGACAACCTCCTGACAACTATGTCTAACAGTTGTTTTCTGTGTTATTTGGCATCTCTCTCTCTCTGCTCACCTGTAGTTTCCTTCCTGGATCTCTCTCTCCTCCTCTCTACATCGGCTGACCGTTGGCTCCAGTTCTCCTCAGATCAGAGATGGTGACATTATATCTAAAACCTTTCCCAATAGATTTCAAGCGGCTCCTTCCAAGACTGCAGAGCAGATGCAGGATAAAACTCTCCGTCAGAAAGGAGGAATGGAGTGCAAGTGAAGAGGAAAAGGAGGGGAAGACTCTGCTCATGTTTGCTGTTAAGGAGGAGTTTCTCTGAACATTTGCAAACATGGACACACAGACACACACTGAAACCAAACAGTAATAAATGACTGAAATACAATATCAGTGTGTCAATCTTATCAGATGAGGATCTGCTTTAGTCCTTAGAGTTAGTTTTAGTTCTCTAGCGTTATATAGGGCTGATTTAACGCATTCGTTTGGTGCGATTATATGGCGTTATATAAAGAAAGCGAGTATTTACATAATTTTATAGGCTATTAATGCAGTTACTAACAGACATGATGCAAGGATGATAACTGACTGTGTGACGTAACCTATGAATGCAGTTTATGCCCCTAAAATACCACATATATGGTTTTTTACTTATTTGATACAGTTTAGCAATACCACACAAGCAAAAGTGCAGTTTTTCCCGAACATTTGCACAATTGCGAAAGTTAAATTTTTTTTCAAAAAGGCTATATCTTATTGTGTTGCATTTTAGCTTCAGTATTGTCTGTTTTTGCTCAATTTCGCCGAGAAAGATGCTTCCAGAAAAGCCACAGCACAACTGTTTGTCTTTTTCGAGCGACTAGATGTGTTGTTAATGAATGAATTCATGATTCAGCGAGTCATTTATAAAGACAGCTTCTGAAGGAATCAGTTGAATGAAGGACTGAATGGTGACTTGCTGACACCTACTGCTTCTTTTAGACACTAACATTATTTATGAAGTGTTTAATCAAAATATTTATTTCTAAATTTACTTACTTAAATCTAATCATAATAAAACGTTTTGCAGTTCAAATTAAATTAATAAAATTGTGTCAACAGTATAAATAAAATGAAACAGATAGTATATTTAATGAGACCTTTGGAATGTAATATTATGATGTTTAGCACGAGGTCTAGACGACACTAAAGAACACAATCTGACTAGACACTATAAAGAAGCTCAGATAAATATGATTTGGTGGTGCTTTGCTAGTTATCGTTAACTTAATGTTTCTCGTGGCAGATTGAGATTCTAGTACTCAAGTGATCGATGACTGAGAGAAAGAAAACATAGATGTTTAACCTCAAAACAGTTCAGAAATAAATCTCACACATTTGGATGTAATTTCAACATGAATAAGAGCAAAACCATCAATATATAAAAACATCTATGAACATGGATGTAGAACTAAAGGTCAGGATGCGTCTTACCCATTCTTAGATTAGATTAGGTTTTCATCCTTCTGTTTTTAAAGGGAGGAACAGGTAAAGTATACTAAATTAATTAATCCTGATATAATACATGTAATGTTTCATTTTGATTCAAATAAATAAAATAGGCTTGCGACAATTCCGGGGGACCCTCAGTAAATTGTGTATAATGTGTGTGTGTGTGTGTGTGTGTGTGTGTGTGTGGTGTATGGTGTGTGTGTGGTGTGTGTGTGTGTGTACAAGGAGAAGGTGATGTGTATGAGGACAATTTCAGTGTCCCCATAATTCAAAACGTTGTACCGAATTAGTGTGTGTGTTTGAGAAAGTAAAAATGCACAAAGTTTCCTGCGCTAAGGGGTAGGTTTGGTGTAGGTGTGTTGTGAGTGGCGATATAAAATCCGGTTTGTACAGTATAAAAAACATTACGCCTATGTGTGTGTGTGCGAGTGCATATGCGTGCGTGTGTGTGTGTGTGCGTGCGTGTGAGTGTGTGTGTGTGTGTGTGTGTGTGTGTGTGTGTGTGTGTGTGTGTGTTGTTTTGTGTTTCTGCCCCTGCACAAAGTTGTAGCACTTTAATTCATAAATGTGATCTAACAACGAGGTACAGGGCAAAAATTAACCATACTGTTTATAATGCTTGTAATTGGGATGAAGTAAACATCTGTTGAGTATTTTAACATAATATTTTTAATTGTGTTTAATTAAAAAACACAAACTGCAGGGTCCACCAGACCCACGAACACTGGCTGAATAACAAACATATGAACACCACACAAGGGTTAAAACATGACCATTTAAATTAGTGCTGCAAACGATTAATCACATCCAAAATAAAAGTATTTTATTTACATAATATATGCATGTAATGTATATATTAATACACACACACATGCATGTACATTTAAGAAAAAAAATATGTTTATATATATTAAATATATTTATATAATATAAATTATATGACTATATATATATATATATATATATATACAGTAAATATCTTCAAAATATATACTCTATTTGTATTTATATATACATAATAAATAAACACAGTACGCACACATATATTATGTAAAACAAATATATATTTTGGAAGTGATTAATCGTGATTAATCATTTTACAGCACTAATTAAAAAAATGTGGCGTTATCGTATTAAATATGCACACATTTGCATAAATCAAAAGTGATACAGACCCGACACCACAGATAAAAGTTATGAGTCAACAAATTAATGGTGCATTGTTTACAATTGACTTCTTAAACTGTTGATCAAATATGTGTTAATACTTTTTCATATTAACAATAACATGCTTCCTATAACTTAAAATAACAACAACATCCTTTAAAAGCAATATCTAACATTAGAGTTCATTACGAGCAAAATAAGGCCTTTGAAAGATGCAACTGCTGTACGATGTAAGTCATATAAAATATTATAAAAATAATATTATGGGTATTTTAATTTTAATAAAAGAATGTAATTATATTTTATAAAAAAATTACAAATGATTGCAGAAACATTATGAAAGGTCATTTTGAAAACACATGATCACACTCTCAGAGAAAAGGGTACAGAGCTGTCATGTGGCACTGTGACAATAGACTAAGGAGCAAAAGCTGAAGCATCTTTGTACATCATTTGCCCCTAAATGTACATATTAGTACCTTAAAGGTGCGTACTAGTACTGTAAAAGTACTTACTGTAGTATACCTTATGAAATGGCATCGCCCAGTGACAGTTATGCATCTTTTTATTTAATGTGTGTGCACTTTTTCCTCTATTACCTCCATCAGTTACACCAAATATATTTAAAGTGAATATTTTGAAAATAAACCAATTGAAACTCCTTTTTATAATATAGATCCTTTATTTCATGTTCATTGACGGTGGACTCTTGCACTACGCGCCGGGCAGAATACTTTCCCCTGTCAACTAATGTTTCAGGGAATGTCGCCTGAGTATAAGAGTGAAAGAAAAACACAACTCTAAGACAGTGTAACCTCTCAAACATTAATGCCAGCAGTACAAAAGAGAGATGACAACAGACTACAGTCCAGTAAATGAAGAACGTACACGCTATAAATTAAATAAGGCAACATCTTCATGAAGACGGGGGGGTTCAGTGTTTAACGGTGAGAAGGTGGTCACATCCCATAATTCTGAACGGAATGACATTCTGGAAAATGATGATTCACATCTACCATTTCTCTGAAACGCTGAAAGTGAAGTGTGAATGATAGACACCTCAATGATTCATTCCACTCAAGCCAAAGCACAATAAAGGGCTTTCCTCCAGCAAAAACGTTCAGATAATCAGTCAAAAACCTCTTTCAGGTCTCAGAGGGGAATTCAGAATGAGCTTGTTTGCTATTTAAGACTCAAGTCGGACATAAAGCAGCTATACAACACACTTAAATGGTATTTAAACTGCTATTTAAAGGCTTTGAAACACTTCAAGTTTAGTTTGTTCCTTGAACTTGAAATATGTTTAAGTCTATGTATTCGGTAAGACTACAGTTAATAATTAAGGACAAAACCAAATGCCTCTCCATGGCAAAACTTCAGACTGGCATCTGCCCCACAGTCCTCGTGGAGCCCATCGACGGTAATATTCATGGTATTTGATCAATATACACGAGGCGTTCAGTCAGATGAACATCGTTCAAGCAAACAAATCATTAAAAAACTTGACACGGAGTAAAACTTGTGTTGATGACAACATGAAGAAAGCGGTTAAAGCAATAATTCACCCAACAATGAACATTCGGCCATCATTAACTCATGTCAGTCCAAATCTATGAAAGATTATTTCTGCCACAGGATAGGCAAATAAACAAGGTCTTTATCTCCCAATAAAGAAAAGTCATAACTGTGAGATTAAAAACATCACCTTTTTATTCTTTTATTCCGTGGCAGAAATAAGTTGTCATACAAACCGTTATGACTTTCTTAAAAAAAAGAAAAAAAAAGAAATAGATGCTATTTCGCGAAATGTTCATGCTGCTCTTTTTCATTCATTTACAGCACACAATGAAGCACATCAAATGTTCATTTTTGGGTTAACTATTCCTTGAAAACCTTCACCAAATATGCACATCACAATATGTACAGTGATTGTTAACAGCTAGAATCTGTGAATAACTGGGACGTAACATCTAGCAGTTAACCTCAATCGTAGCTAATTAGCGCTCTCGGCCTCTAGCTATGCAGAAAATAGAGTTGAGATGTGGATGTTAATACGCCAGCTGAGGGAATAAGATGCCAAACACGTACAGCTTGAGCTTTTACAATGATGCAAGTCAACTCTGGTTTCAAATAAACAAAAACTAACAAAAGGTGAAGTCAGCAGCATTCAAAACACACCAGACGACAAAACTGGCCTGCCGCAGGGAAGCCGAAGCCAGATTCAGAGGAAAAACACTCCAACAGCACACATATTCAGATGCAGGGTCAATTTACAGCAACTGAAGAAGCTGGAGATGGAATCGCTTACGGCAGCAATTCAACCAGAAACGAGTGATTTCAAAATAATGACGTCTGATGCAACTCCCTGAAACACACCGGGCATGCTGGGAAGTATAGCAGACGCTAACAGAACGTGTTCGGGTGAATCTCAAGAAACACCAAGAATGTGTCATATTTCAGCCCAAAATTAGAAATCAAGCACATTATTAGGATTTTTCAAATACTTCCCTGACTAAAATCATTCGATTTTTAAATGTTTTTGAAAACTCTCTTAAGCTCACAAAGACTCACAAAATACACTAAAACTGTAATATTGTGACGTATTATTACAATTGAAAATAACAGGTTTCCTTTTGGATATATTGTAATTTATTTCAGTGATGTAAAGCTGAATTTTCATCATCATTCCTCCAGTCTTCAGATCTTCAGAAATCATTCTAATATAATGATTTGAGGCTCAAGAAACATTTCTGATTATTATTAATGTGGAAAACAGTTGTGCTGCTGCACATTTGTGTGGCAATAGCGAAATTGGATTTGCTGATGAAGAGATTAATTTATTTTAAATGTAATAGTTTTCACTGTCAATTTTGATCAATGTCATTTTAATGCATAATATCCATCCATCCATCCATGTTCAACCTCTGATTTATGTAGATTTGAATAAATATTGTATTACATTATTTGAATACTGTAATGCATTATTTATGCAGTGTCATTTTTTATGAAATCTAATGGATTTGGGAAGGGGGGACGTGCTAAATTGACATTAAATTAAGGTAAAACAAATATCTTAATAGTTGCAAAAACAGAACATTTTTTATGCAAAATAATAATAATAATCTTTACATTAATGGAGTGAGATCTGACTCGAACACTGGTGAGATTCACCCTTTTAGTGGTTTTCAGAACGCAGCATGACAACACTTCAGCAGAACTGACCAAGTTGAGCACGACATGAGACGGAAATACATCCTTCACACACACGAGTCACCGTCTGCAGTGGAATTATGCTGGAATGGAGTTACCGAAGGCGAAGCGGTGCGAACGTCACAAGGAACAAACCTAAAATTGTTCTTTGGCAAAAAAAGCAGTTTAAAACGAACATTTCATTTCAACTTTGTCAAGATCAAAACATGACACACAGGATCGGACGAACAAACAGTGGCTCTCTCTGTCGTTTGATAGCGTTTTCTATGAAATCACAATTGGGATTCATCCTTGAAAGCTCTTCCTGTGGGGGGTCACAGATGCACTTCAGCACTTCCTGTGAGGTCACCGCGAGAACGTGAAACTTCCTGTGAAGTCATCGCAGATGGAGCCAAACATTTCCTGTGAGGCGTTCCCAGCGGCATCGCAGTGCTCGCATCTTCCAGATCAGAAGACGAGGAATCGGGCTTGTTGTGAATCAAGGTAAGAAGCGCACAAACACACATGTAAGCGTAGGACGGGGCCTCTTAAGCGCCCCTCAAGTCCAGCGAACAAATAAATAAAGCGAGTCTGATATGGCGGCGGAGGAGACTTTAATATGGGTCGAACATCAATGTTGGCAGGCGCTCGCTTCATCCTCCTGCTTTCAGCCCAACTCCTCAAATAACTGGTGAGCACATAAATAAAAAACAGCGCTTGACAAAGAGCCAGAGCTGTCCGTTGAGTGGTTTTTGGTGTCTGGCGGGCGAGGGTTCACCACACCTCGCAGCGGTGGCCTGAGTTCATGGACGAGCCCAGCGGACACTGGAAGTGCTCTGCGAAGTCGGGCGAGTTGGACAGAGTGCCGATTACACGGTATTTGGGTGGGCTGTGAGGGTCCGTCATCAGGCCCTCGTGAGCACTTTCTGGCGTTCGGACTGAACACCACACCTATGGAGGAGAGCCAGAGGAGCCATGCTTTTACAATCAGAGCTCTGCATTGTGTTGTTTCTATTACTGCTGTGTGGTAAAGGAGGACATGCTATCATGTAAATATAGCTAAAGTGACCCTGGCTGTGAAAACCCAGATCAAATCTTGTGTGTGTGATTTACTATTTCCTACATAAAATCATCCTTCATAGGGTAAAGTACATTCTGTGAAAACATAACCTTGATATATTTAATATTGACTGAGTAAGACCATTGAAATGAATGGCTGAAATTTAATTTTGATGCTTGATATCTCATAATTAGATTTTGAGACTTTAGCCTGGATTTGACAGAGAGGGTCACATTTCATAATACCTTATACCAAGTGCCTTATTTGCTAAAAAAATAATCTGTTAAAACATTGGTGACACATTACACTAAGGTTGTATATGACTTACATCATATATTAGCTAATATTAATTTAATAATATAAATAAATTCTAGTATACATTACAATAATACAACTAAATTCTATTTCATAATTAACTTTTATTTTATTTCTTAATTTAATTAATTTAATACACCATTTTTATATATATTTGAACATTAAACTAAATTTATTTTTGACAAAAAATATCAAAATAATATTCCAAATTTTTTGAAAAGCAGTATATGCATAAATACATTTATTTTATAATTTATACTTTCTATTAGAATTTAAATCTATTAACATTAACAATTATAAAAAAAATTCTTAGTGCATAATAATAAAAAAGCATGTTCATGTATGTTAATGTATAGAACGTGTTGTGGTAAGTAATGTTATTTTATTTAGCAAATGACAGCAGTCTCTTCTCTTCATTTACGCCTGCGAGTCAGCTCATATCTAGATATACGTGCTTGAAAACAAATCTGACAAGATTTATGTACTAAGTAGAGGTTATTTCCTTTGGTATTTGGTCTCACATCTGCATCTCTTTTTTGCAGTTACTTACATTCACACACGTCACTCATGTTACTATTATAGCAAACATGGAATTTATTTTTTATGCGTGTCTTTTCATACCTGTGCAAAACCTACGAAGAAGAGCTGGTGGTCGCCTTGTATGAGACTCGCTTGACAGCCGGGAGTCTCGTCTCCCAGACACCACGGGACTGTCTTCACCGTTCTGGTTCTCCAGCCCACTGTCGTCTCCGCTGGTCCTGCCCAGCTCATCTTCGTCTCCGCTGCTGCCCAGCTCATCTTCGCCTGCGCCCAGACATCTTTGTCTCCGCTGGTCCTGCCCAGTCATCTTCGCCTCCGCTGGTCCTGCCCAGCTCATCTCCACCCAAGTTCCGCGCTCAGCCTCTAGCCTGCTTCACCAGCGCCCTCCGGTGCCTGCTCCTCGCCAGCGCCTAGCCAGCGCCCTCGCGTGCCTGCTCCTCGCCAGAGCCCTAAACTCCTCGCCAGTGCCCTTCGGTGCCTGCTCCTCGCCACGCCCTCCTTGCCAACTCCTCCTTATTTCCTCCGCTGCTTGCACATCTTCGTCTCCGCTGGTTCCGTCCAGCTCTCCAGAGCGCCCACGAGATCAGAACCACCCGAGCGCCCACGAGAGTCAGCGCCACCCGAGCGCCCACGAGAGTCAGCGCCACCCCGAGCGCCCAAGATTCAGCGCCACCCGAGCGCCCACGAGAGTCAGCGCCACCCGAGCGTCAGCGCCACCCCCGATCTATGACCAGCGCTCCACGAGAGGGCAGCTCACCTGGGCCTCCGCTGGATTCTTCCCGAGCGCCCCCAAGAATCAGCGCTCCCCGAGCGCTTCCGAGAATTAGCGCTTCCCGAGCGCCCCACAGAGCACGCCTCGCCTGAGTGCCCAACAGAGGGGAACTTCCCCAAGAAAATTTGGGGGGGGGGCCCTATAACCTCTGCCTGGGTGGCCGGGCGCAGAGCCAAGGCCACGGAACTCCCTAACCCACCTGAAAAGAATAAGGGCCAGGTCTCCAGTTCCGCCATGGTCTCCAGGAGCTGATCCGCAAGGCCGCCACAGTCCCCGGATCCGCCATGGCCTCCGAGCCCCGGATCCACCATGGCCTCCCGAGTCCCCGGACCCGCCATGGGGCACCGCCCTGGAGGCCACCTGTCCGGTCTCCAAGTCCCTGAGGCCTCCAGGGCGCCCCCCCCCCCTCCCGGTGTACTAAGTCGCGCCTTCCAGGAGGGGGAGGTAATATGCCTATCCTGCTCCCTTTCCAATCACAGCGCACGCCCTCACCTGGTTTCACTCATCATTGATTGAGCACACCTGCAATCACTTACCTCCACCCTTCACAAGCTCACTCACCTCTGTCACTCATCGGCTGGTCTTAACGTTACAAGGCTGCAAGGTTGCAGCTCTCTACACTGGTCAAAGTCCTCCTGTCTGTCCGTCTATCCTGGAACTCGTCTCTGCCTGTGGACACGAATTTACAAAACAGTTGATACTGTTCATCCTGCTTCAGAACATTCTTCGTTGTCTCTCTTATGTTGGAAGCCCTGCCTTGGTTATAGTTAATAAATTACCTTTTGATTCGCAACTACCTGTCTGTCTCCTTTGACCAGTACCGTGACACTAATGGCTTTATTAAAAGACCATCCACTCTTACAGTGGACATCTGCTCTCAGGCCTGTCCTTTAAATTATTAAATCATGAATAAATAACTTGAGTACCTATACAAGCGTCTAGGCATGTATTGTCGACAGATATACTGAACAAAATTATAAACGCAACACTTTTGTTTTTGCCCCCATTTTTCATGAGCTGAACTCAGAGATCTAAGAAAAAATATTAATTTAATTAAAGTGATAGTTTGGTTTACAGAGATCAAAGCTTGATCTAGCTCAGGGCTTTTTTGGTTATCATAAGGGTTATCTATAAGGTATTTTAAGACATTATGATGTGAATTAAATAGTTTATCCAAAGCGTCTTATCACTTTCACCTTTATTTTGTTTCTTATCGATATGACTTACAAAAGGAGATGATGTCAGAAAGATGTCATTCAGTTACTTCTTCATGTAGTTAATTAATTAATGAGAGAGTCTCTGTCTGGCATCTCATTTTGTGTCAAAATACATCTATTTGTATAATGAATTGGTAACACTTTACAGTAAGGTATCATTTATTAACATTAGTTAATGTATTAATTAACATGAATGAACAATGCATTTATTACATTTATGTATTAATCTTTGTTAATGTTGGTTAATAAAAATACAGTTGTTCATGTTAGCTCACAGCTCATTTAACAATGTTAAAAACACATATTGATGTTTATAAATGCATTAGTAAATGCGGAAATGAACATGAACTAAGATTAATTAATGCTGTAGAAGTATTGTTCATTCTTAGTTTGTGTTAACCAATTAACCTTATTGTAAAGTGTTACCAATTAATTGTATAATAATTGTAATGACATAATATGCTTGTATATTACTGAAGTGGCATTTATTTATGGTAGAATATGTTCAGATGCAAAAGTGCCGTCTGAATTTTTCTTCTAAAATATAAAAATGTTTCTCGCTCCTATATTTATGTTCAGTTATTTCACTTGAATTGCATAGAAAATGACCTATTTCCATTAAAGTGAAATTACTGGAGAGATTTAAAGTCATTTTATCAAATAATACAGAAATAAACATTAGCAAAACAACATTTAAATCTAGGCATTTATTAACATAAAAAAATTACTTTTGCATCTGAACTCTTCATGTATAACTTAACATTTTAACTAAATGCAAAAGCTGAATAATCAATCAAAGTATACTGATTAATCAGTGTATTAATCGATTAATCGTCATAATAATCGTTAGATTAATCGGTTATCAAAATAATCGTTTGTGTCAGCCCTAGCTGGCAAACAGTCCAGATTAGGACACGGCTGGGGCTTAATGTCTGCTTTGTTTCCTCAGATTTAGCCTGTTGTAAATGTACATTAGTTTTTTCTAGACCAAACAAAAGCTAAAAGCACAAAACCTTGAAGCGTAACCTACGTGATAGGCAGCTTTCAGGCCGCCGTTGTCTGCGATGTTTTCTCCCAGCGTCTGTTTGCCGTTGACGTGCTCTCCGTTGATGGTGTACTGCGTGTACTGATCGGTCATACACTCGGTGCGGTTCTTGAACGCGTCCACCGAGGAGTTCTGCCACCACGGTCGAAGGTTTCCATCTTTGTCATACTCTCGGCCTGTGGAACAGAATTAAAGTTATATAATCACATATTGGATTTTCAGAACTCACAGTCCTTCACTGAATGAAGCAACAAAAAGGGCTCATTTTTGAACGGTTAGATGTCTGCAAACTGTTCTGTTCTGTTATCCTGATTCAAGATAATGCAGAGGTTTTGCAAAGAAGCTGTGAAACCTTTAGAGGAGAAGAAGTGCACTTAATTATATTGAGTGTACTTCAAATATTAAAGGATTCATATATTGATGAATGCTAAGGGCACTTAAAGAGAGATATTTCCATGACCATCAGAATTGTTTATTTTACAAAATATTGTAAATTGTGTCTTTTTTGTGCTTTAAAGTACATTTATTTTGATGTTTTAAAACTGTAGAGTGTTATTCAATATTACATTTAAAATGAAATGCACTAAATTGCAATGTCATCATCACAAATGTGTATTTGCAAACACGTTTAAATTAGTGCTGTCAAACGATTAATCGTGATTAATCGCATCCAAAATAAAAGTTTTTGTTTACATAATATATGTGTGTGTGCTGTGTATATTTATTATGTATGTATATAAATAAACACACACACATGAATGTATATATTTCAGATAAATATTTTATTTTAATATATTAAATGTATTTATTTATAATATAAATGATATGAATATAATATAGACATGTAAATATTTTTTTAAATATATGCTGTATGTGTGTGTATTTACATATTCATAATAAATATAGACAGAACACACACATATAATATGCAAACAAAAACTTTTATTTTGAATGTGATTAATCGTTTGACAGCGCTAGTTTAAATATATAACATACAAGTTTCAATAGAAATTATATTTAAGTTATATTTTTAGTTTACCATGAATGCTTCTTCTACTTTAATTCAAAGATAACAGATGTATGAAATTACACATGAAGATGAAGTACTTAAAGGGATAGTTCACAAAAAAATTGAATTCCGTCATAATTTAGTTCCGAAAGGTAATTATGAAGAATGTTGGTAAACGAACAGTTACTGGTAGACATTCGTATTTTTCCCCTACCATGGAAGTCAATGGCTACCAGAAACTGTTTGGTTCCCAACATTCTTCACAATATCTTCTTTTGTGTTGAACAGAATAAAGAAACTCATACCTGTTTGGAACAACTTGAGGCTGAATAAATGACAGAATTTAAATTTTTGGGTGAACTGTGCCTTTAAGTGAGTCAAAAAAGTATTCTAAAGTTGAGCTACAGTAATTGGCCTATCGGTAAGCCCCTCCCCTCGAGCGCAAACTAGCCAATGGCAGTCGAGTATCAGTTGCACGGGGAGCGGAACTCGGACATCTTTAGGTTTCAGCGCCAAAAGCAGATCCAAAGCTCGCAGAGGTTTTATGGGGTTTATGATACAAAAGTTGAAAAACGATGTGCCTGTGGTACTTGTTACACTGATGACAGGTATCCTGAGAGGATGGGCAATATCATTTATTTTATTACATTTCCTGAATCCAAACAAAACAGCAAAATGTTCCCAAGTATTCAACCCCAATACAAATGAAGTAAAAAAACATAAAATTTCTGGTTGTCATACACTCATTAAGTTACAATTTGCATCTGTTCAAGCAGAACGTTAATGTTATCTTGTGCTTTAGCAAGGTATCTCTAAAACTAGCTAACGTTAAAGTTATTGAGTCAACCCAAATAGCGGACTGTTCTCGCGTCTTGTACAGTGTAGGGAAAAAAACACATAAACGAAGGTCTACATTTCAGTGCCTCTCCATATTAAACTGGTTAAATGTACATTAATGTAATCATACCCTGCGATACATGAACAGTGTTGATGTTGTCATCCACGATCGTTATGACGTGATGACCGTCCATAATATGAGACTTCTCCCGCTTACATTGTGATCTGTAAACCCTCACTTCGAGTTACCCACCGTATTTATTTTTAAATATTTTATAAATCCCTCCATGGAATATTTAATTCCCATTTGGTGGCCTTCTGTGTCCAAAATTGTGCAAAAACATCATGGGACAAAGTTTTCACACTGCAGCGGTCATTGTAAGACGGTTAGCAACTCCGTTTGTTTGTCCAAGGGAGCAACCGTAACTAAGGGGGGCGGGGCTTACCGATAGGTCAATTGCACTTAATATATGTTTATATTTTAATATAGTTAAAATGAATTGCAATTAATATGCACTTAAGTTTCAGAAAACATTACCTTCAGTCTCGACTCTTTTACAGTATGTAATTTCCAAATGTATTACATTAGTGTATTATTAAAGGTGGAAAGTTTAATTCTAAGGGCCAGAAAGAGGGTGGAAGATACATTTACAAGATTTCTTCCTTTTTGCTGGAAGAAATCTTGACTAACAATATTATTGGGCATCAGTGTAATGAAGGTGTACTAACCTTGGTCATCAAAGGCATGAGTTAACTCATGTCCCATCACCACTCCAATGCCCCCGAAGTTTAAAGCTCTGTGAGACACACGAATCATCCCAGTTATTACAACCTCAGGGAGAAAAACAGGTCTGTTAGTGACATGCAGGCATGTCTGCTCACTTGGGGTGATCCGGGGCGTAGAAGGGGGCCTGTAAGATGCCGGCGGGGAAGACGATCCCGTTCTTGGTGGGCATGTAGTAAGCGTTCACCGTGGGTGGAGTCATGCTCCATCTACAGCAGTCAGAAATCAGCCGTCAGCTCACAGTACGTCTCACATGCTTCTCTCGAAACACACACTCTCACACTCACTGGTCTCTGTTGGGCGGCTTGCGCAGCTGGTCTGCCATCACTCGTGCTGAGAAGTTATAGAAGTTGACCATATTCTGGAAGAAGTTGTCTTCTGAAACCTCATACTGTGACAAAAACACATCACGTTGCCTGTTAGCTGCTATATTTGTAATATGAAAATTGACTAATAATTTACTTAATCATTTTATAATATAATATAAACATCTTGGAATGATTTTGAATATTTTTTTATTTGTTTGTTTGTTTGAGTCTTCTTCTCACCCAGGCGGCATTTATTTAATCGTTTAATTAATACAAGAAAAACGGTAAAATTTGGAAATATTCCAAATTTAAATATTATGTAATAATAAATATTATTACAGTTGTCTATGTGAATATATTGTAAAATGTAATTTGTTGCTGTAATCAAAGCGGAATCATATTTAGTGTCACGTTATTCTTCAGAAATAATTTGCTGCTCAAGAAATATTTCTTATTATCAAAATATTTATGGAAACTGCGACTGATACTTTTTCAAGATTCTCTAAAAAAAAAGTAAAAAATAAATAAAAACGGAATTTTTTGAAAGATATTTTTGGAACAATGTAAAAGTCTTTACTGTTGGTTTTGATCAAATAATTATTTTTTTATTATTTCTATCAGGAAGAAAAAAACATGTGCTGGCTCCAAACCTTTGAATGCTACTGTTACATTTAATTTCATATTTAATCTAATTACTAAAGCAGCATTCATATTATTTGAAATATTTAAACCATTTAAGCTTCTTTCAGTCTTGCTGAAAATCATTTAAACTGGAGCAAAGTTGTGTGATGCTAAAAGTTGAAAGAAAAGCGGTTTGCTGACTCACCCCGTCATACACATCATCGAGCTCTTTGGAGTCCAGAATGAAGTCTGGAAATCCGATCATGTCGTAGATGGCATCCGCCTAGAGACAGAAAAGACACGTAATCCTGATTTCTTTGGCAAGCAATGCGAAGTGTTTACGTTAAGCTGTTTTTGCCGTCTTGAATCCCTGATAAATCCACACGTTTGGTTCTCCAGTCATGCTGCTGTCTCTCGCTCACCTTGTCCTTGGCAGCTTGTCGGGTCTGTTCATCCATCCAGTTCAAATCATCCAGCGCGTCTTTGAAAGCTGTGCGGATTTCATTGATCATCCCCTCCGCCTGCGTTATGACAGGAAGATGAACTGTGTAATTGACTCTGCGGCCACATGATGGCAAACACACGCCACCAATGAGAGTTTGAATTAAACATGGAGGACAGAAACTTGCTGTTCAACATTCATTAAACAGCACTTCTGCGTTTTCAAATTCATATGCAGTAGTTTTGAGTCTAAACATGACATATGGTTTTATGTGACTCACTATTTCTTTGCTCTGTTTGTCGAATGTGGCTTTGACGAATAGAGCACCCAATGCAAAACCAAGAGTGTCATCTGAGTTCCCAATGCACGTCTGCCAGCGGGGGGTGCAGGACTGAATATGAAACAGACATGTTGACAAATGACATGCAGATTAACTTAATTGACAATCCTGAGAAGTTGTAGTTAAGTCATTTTGAAACATCGTCCAACTGAACAACACATCACAATAAAACAAATCACTTTAATATATATATTTATGGATTATTTCTTTAATGGAAAAGTTCACATAATTCTAAAATATTTTTTTCTGTTAACATTGGCTCAACCCTCATGTCCCTTATGAAAAAGTGTGCCTAATTGTATTAACTTTGCACTTGTTGTACTTATCTTAAAAACCAATTTGTGTACTTAGATAATAATGTTCATGTAAACTTCAAAAGGGACACTTTAAAAAGTACACTTTGTAATGTTGAATTAAAGTTTCCCTTTAAACTATATTTTAAATCATTTTTTATAATTGTTCTTTAAAAAGTACAGTTTTAACTGTATATTTGATATTACATTTAAAGTTAATATATTATAAATAAACTACAAATTCGAAAAGCATTACAAATATATTTAAATACATTACAATAAAACGTCATACTCCAGTGGTTTTAAAAAGCACCAAGTTCAACTAACTGCATATAGACTATTATATACAGATTTAAACTATAGTGAATTTTCATTTATTGCAATTACCACATGCAACAAAGTGTTAGGATATTACAACACTATAAAGAGTTAATTAAGTTTGCACTTAAGTATATATATTTTTCCATACGTGTTCCTGTGTGGCTCAGTGGTAGAGCATTGCGTTAGCAGTGCAAAAGGTTGTGGGTTCAATTCCCAGGGAACACAAATACTGATTGAAAATGTATAACCTGAATGCAATTGTAAGTCACTTTGGATAAAAGTGTCTGCTAAATGTAATAAGAAAAAGTATCCTAAAGTCAAGTGTACTTTTTCACAAGGGGGTGACATCAAATCTATATAATGTTCTTCCTTATGAGCAAACAAAAAGTTCAGCAGGTGCTCTAGTCCAAGGGTGACGAACGTCGGTTCTGCTTCAACCCTAACCAAACACACCCGAACAAGCTAATCAAGGTCTGAAGGGTTACTAGGAAGCTACAAGCAGGTGAGTTTTTATTAGGGTTGGAGTTCGCCACCCCTGCTCTAGTCTAATCTATACAATGCAAGTGAATGGGGACTGGAACCGCTGAGCTGAAAAAGACCATACATATATGTGTAAAAGTAGTCCATACAACTCTGATGCTATATTTCAAGTATGTTTAACCCATATGATTGCTTAGCATCAGAAACACACTGAAGGTTTGACTCATCTAGTTTGAATATGCATGAACGCGAATGAGAATTAGAGAGGTGTGAAAAGATTTTCAGTAAATAATGACTAAAATATCTGCTCATCATACAAAGCATGTAATGTAACATTGTAATATTGCGTATGGACCTTTTTTTGTGTATAGTAAGATGTTTTTTTTTTTTTAAGCTCGATATTCCTATTTCATTTCTATTATGTGGGAAAAAATGTGTTCCATGAAACCGTCATCCAGGTTTGGAACAACATGAAGGTGAGTGAATAAATGACAACACAATTATCACTTTAGCATGAACCATTTCTTTAACACACAATCCAATGACACGCACCTTCTTGGTGCCGTAGAGGCTCTCCAGCAGCTTATCCTGAGCATTCTCAAAGCGCTGGTCCAGACTGGACGCTCCTTTCTGCACCAGATTCCAGATCATGTAATTATTCAGAAGACTGGGGAAGAAAGAGAGAGAAAGCATACACATATCTAAAAACGGGACCGTTTCTGCATGTGTATTCATTTATTTATACAGGTAAAGAGAGAGACGGTGTTAAAGAAGCAGTAAAAATAAGTGTGTTCATATTCTCAGACAGGAAGACAGAGAGAGAGACAGAGAGAGAGAGAGAGAGAGAGAGAGAGAGAGGGGGGGGGGGGGGGAGAAAGAGAGAGAGAGAGGGGGGAGAGAGAGAGAGAGAGAGGGGGGGAGAAAGAGAGAGAGGGGGGGGGGAGAGAGGGGAGAGGGGGGGGGAGAGAAGAGAGAGAGAGAGAGAGAGAGAGAGAGAAAGAGAGAGAGAGAGGGGGGGGGGGGAGAGAGAGAGAGAGAGAGGGGGGGAGAGAGAGAGAGGGAGAGAGAGAGAGAGAAGAGAGCGAGAGAGAGAGCGAGATAGTGGAGAGAGAGCGAGAGAGAGAGAGAGAGAGGCTGTTATTAGCACTGCATGTTCTGATACACAATCTAAACAGACGTCTTGGATCTTCTTCCTGAACTCTGATTAGCTGTATCCATGGAGACAGCCGTACCTGTGGTCGGTCTTGTTGATGAGATCCGAAACCTGTTGCAGGTATTCTTTAGCGTAGACCACCACAGGCTCAGTGTCGTTCAGCTCCAGCGGTGACAGGACGAAGTTCAGATAATCCAGCCATTCAACTGCCGGAGCCAGCAGCTATGACCGAAACAAACGGCATAATGTCAGCAGAATATTTCCATCCGAATGCACTAATAAACTTTATTATAAAAAGAAGAGAGAAGAAGAGAGAGTCCCTCCGTCCCTCCCATAGACGCTGCATTAGAAACACCCTCACATTAGCATTAACTAGTTTTTTTTGTGTGTGTAATTTGATGCAAAGGTGATATAATACAAAGTATAGTGTTATAAATGTACATACATTTAAAAAAAAATCTAAATATAAAAAACTTTCAAGGATTTACGATGCTGATGACCGTTAAACGTGTCACCACAGTCTTGTGAAGAGGGTCCATTATGTTAGGAACGATTTGGGGCCATTTTGGCACCCAACAAAACAAAACAAAAAAAAGCGCCCTTGAACCACCACTGACACCTGTTGGTGTGGATGCAGCATTACACAACAGCAAAAGATTTCGGTTTTCACAATGCGCCAAAATGATGGAAGCCCATTTCCAAAATAAATAACTAAATAAAATCTAATTGTAACTTTATATCTTAGAATTGGCAATGTTCTCAATATTCTCAAAATTGCGACTTCATTTCCCAAAATTGTCACTTTATTTCTCACTATTTGTCTTTTTCTCTCACAATATCCAGGTTTCCATCCAAAGCTGCAAATTGTACTTATATGTGCAAAATTGGATAATCGCACAAAACATTTGCGAGTCACAGACAAAAAATTGTCACTTCCTGATGAACTGGTGCTAAATAGCACTAAGAAAATTAGGAGAAGCCACTGAACGTAACAGTTGTCATATATAATAAACGATTTGCGCCTCAGTCATTGCTTTCGGAGGTGGATGCCTGCTGTTTGGGAACAAAGTCATGTAAGAAGTTCTGGAAGGCAATTAAACAGAAATAATTTAATGACAGGCTTTGCTCAGGTATTTCAGAATCACCATAACAGCATTTCAGATGCTCTGCAACGAGATCGGTGCGCTGGTCAGGTTTTGCCGTCCCATAGCACAAAGTCACAATACTTTTTTGATGCAAGAGGAGGAATTACATTCAGCAAATGCATTTCCATCTCCCATTATTCACATTAACCCTTTTTCGCAAAAGTCAAAAACAACTTAAAGCGAGTGTAAAAACTATTTCGCAAATTAATTGGCGTTTCCATCACTCGTTTCTGATGCGATACTTAATAATGTGCATTAAAACCAGATGATGGAAACATAGCTTGTGCTACTTTATTTATTGTAAATGTGGCTGTATAAATTACAGTGTGACTTTAAATCTCATAAGTGTTGTGTTGCTTTATTTTTTCCCAACTGTAACTATATCTCACAATGTGACCCTATATATGGTAGTGACTTTATATCTTCACTGAAAAAAAATTGTGTAGAAACTATTTTCACTCAGAAATTGCAAGTAAATTTCACAAATACTTACATAGAAATGACATGTAACACACTGAATTAAACATGACGTTTTCAAGTAGAAAAAACTAAATCGTAATTTCTTGTAAAACATAGTAACGTTTGAAAAAAAAGTTCAAATTGTAAATTTATTTCTCATAATTGTCACTTTATATCTCACAATTGTGATTTATGTTGCATTGTGATTAGATCTGACCTTGTTTTTGTAAATGTGGCTCACAATGTGAGTTTATATCTTGCAGTGTCACTTTAAATCTCACAATACATTTTTATTTCACAGTCCTGACTCACAGATTGAGTTGATTAATTGTCACACTTTGTGACTTGCAATTTGTCGTAATTGTCACTTTCTATCTTACAACTGCAACTTTATATCACTCATGATTATTTTACTCTCCAGTTGAAACTTCAGGAACGGAGGTTACGATAATCGATTCGTTAAGGGGCGATGCACCAATAAATGGAGTGTTCCTTTTAATTTTGATCATTTTTCATTTTTCCATAACCTTGGCTGTGAGAGCTCTGCTTGTCTCGAAACTTTCCCTGCCATGAAAAGAACACAGAATGCGTGTTTGGATTCGCTCTCGCACAAAATGCTCAAATAATCAGCAGGCTAGAGCCAATAACCCGCATGTTTGCATTCCCGAATCCTGGATACAATTCCAGCCTCTCTGCCCTTGGGTGTAATACAACACTGACCTCCATCACAAACACACAACTGAAAGCTTCACTCAGCTCCACTGTGGATTTATAGAAGATCACAACAGATAAACTGACTAAAATGGACTGTTTATCTCTCTTATGGTTATGAGAATATTGTTATTGTCTTCTGATAAACTCCAAAACCAAGTGAACGCTTGAGGGTGCTCTGCATAAAGGTGTGTGAAATAAGAATTGACTGCTAATGAAAAAAAACACAAAGTATGAATATGTAAAATATGTATGTATGCTAAAGTATGGATTTTTTGTGTTGAAATAAGGGCTGTCAAACTCAACATGTTTACATATGAGATTAATTTAATATGTTTCATGCGGCTAAAATAACATATGTATTCACTTTTTAGACATCAATCCTTCTGTACTGTATGTTTAACACAAACGGCTACGGATCTGGCGGGACCTGATCGCAGCACACACTAGTTCCTAGAAAAGCACCCATTTAATGGTAAATGCTGGAAACAATGCATTTTAACATAAATCTCTGTGTAAAGGGATCTTTACGCATATGAGGTTAAAGTGTGGGGAAAGGTGTTTATTATTGAATTACTGTTCCAGCACATTCTGCTAAAGTTGAAGAAATCAAATCTGTTGTTTTTCGGTTGCAAGCAAGAAGAGTAAAGAGCGCTGCTATAAATTCACAAATCATAGAAGCTAAAAATGCAATGCGCATGTTATTTCGATTTCTTTTCTCAAACAAGAACTCGGCATGTTAAGTCAAACTCCTGGGTGTCACCACACATCTGACAGAGACGTATGCTCATCACACGCACGGGAACAGTGATATGAATGTATAATGTATCAGGCTTCAGCGTCGAGGCAGGGGAATGAAGAACTGCGGGTTATTTTGTTGCAATTCTGTTAAATGGTTTTCTTTTCAATTGTGTAAGTAAATGAAAGTATACTATAAATGAAGAACACATACAATTCTACAATTTTATATTTACATAATCGACTGCTGTCTGTTTAATCGCGTAAAACAGCTAGACAAAATTGGACTTATTGGAAAGATGTATATAGATTGGCCTTGTTCCCTTGATACTGACAGCAGACATCATTGAATCAGTGAGCGATCAGCTGTCACTGCCCCCCCCCCCCCACCTCACTACTTCACTGTACAGTTGCTCAGCAACCGTTGCCATGGAAATCACAGGAGCCTTCACAGAACTAAAGTTTCCTTAACACAGGTGCTCAAAGAAAGAACATCTTAATAATTAAATGATGGAAGAAAGCCAGAAGACACACACACAAAACAATTATGAATATTGATATGCAGAGAAGGATGAAGGAAAAAGAGAATCTGTAGCATTCTATTGAGCCAAGATGAGAAAAAGACTGATACATTAGATGGATGGGTGGATGGATCAACAGACGGACGGATGGATGGATGGATGGATGGATGGATGGATGGATGGATGGATGGATGGATGGATGGATGGATGGATGGATGGATGGATGGATGGATGGATGGATGGATGGATGGATGGATGGATGGATGGATAAACAGACGGACGGGATGGATGGATGGATGGATGGATGGATGGACGGATGGATGGATGGATGGATGGATGGATGGATGGATGGATGGATGGATGGGATGGATGGATGGATGGATGGATGGATGGATGGATGGATAGACGGATGGATGGATGGATGGATAAACGGACGGATGGATGGAATGGATGGATGGATGGATGGATGGATGGATGGATGGATGGATGGATGGGATGGATGGATGGATGGATGGATAAACAGACAGACGATGGATTGATGGATGGATGGAATGGATAAAGCTCATGGATGAGATGGATGGATGGATGGATGGATGATGGATATGACATGGATAAACAGACAGACAGATGGATGGATCGATGGATAAACAGATGGACGGATGGATGACGGATGGATGGATGATGGATGGATGGATGGATGAATGGATGGATGGATGGATGATGGATGGATGGATGGATGGATTACATGGATGGATAAACAGACAGACGGTTGGATGGATGGATGGATACAGACAGACAGACAGACAGACAGACAGACAGACAGACAGACAGACATAGATAGATAGATAGATAGATAGATAGATAGATAGATAGATAGATAGATAGATAGATAGATAGATAGATAGATAGATAGATAGATAGATAGATAGATAGATAGATAGATAGATAGATAGATAGATAGATAGATAGATAGATAGATAGATAGTATGAACAGACTCACAGCACTGTGTATTATTCATGAACTCTCTCTTCTCGTATCTCATACAAACACCTTTAATAAGCAATATGTGTGAAACACACTCATTATAACGATTTAATGATTCAAACTAATGATCCCAAGCCTTCAGCGCAGAACTTTCATGTGTTTACTGCAGCACTTCTCCAAACTCGATGAACCCCTCACGAGGCGGCACACTCACCTGCAGATCAGCTATGGTTATCTTGTGGTAGATCTTCTCCTCGTCCCGCCGCTCGTCCTGAGGCACTGTGATGTTAGCCAGCGCCGTCTCAAAGTCCAAAATCTGCTGCATCTGAACTCGGGTGGAATTCTTGTCTCCTCCCAACAACAATCCCAACTCAACCATGTAATCCAGGTAAGCCTTTAACACCTAAACACACACAAACCAGCACAGACAGCATTAGACATGGACTGAAAGCTCTTGACAATCCAGTGTAAACTGAGACGTTAAGTTCTGCTTCATACCTTCTCATTGGTCTTATTGAGGTAATAATCTCTGGATGGGAGGAAGAGTCCTGATTGGTCAACCTGAGGAAACAGGAAGTTTACACCAGAGATGTGATAAAAATGACAAGTACAATCAAACAAACACTGTCAACAGAGTTTATTTAACTTAATACAGTGAGTACATGTACCTGAATGATATTACTGTTGGAGTTTTTGGGATCAACACTGACACCGACAGTGAAGAAGGGCTGAGTTCTGTAGGGTCCAGAAACTGTCTTTAAAACTTCCAGAAAGTTGTCTTTGTCCCAGGACTCTGTGATGTTCCAGCCCCCTATCTACACACACACACACACACACACACACACACACACAAAAGAGAAACATCAGTTTTGGCAAAAAGACTAAGGTGGTACTTGTTGTGAACTTAACATGAAATCAAAAACGTACCCTATTTACATTCTTTATATTTGTTTCTTGTCATGTTGTGCATTATTCTTCATCATTTTTGGGTAAATGTGTTCACCAAATGTGTACATTTTAAACCAAGGCTTGGAGCAAAAATGTCCAAGATATTTAAAATGTGGGAGCAACAAATGCCCACATACAGTGAATCATCTTTTTTGTCTATAGATATATTATCTAACATACAGTACTTCGTTTATGTGTCATATTGTGAATGTGCAGAATGTGAAGAAAACTTTCATGATTTCAAAATTTCCATTCAGATTTGCATATGTTGAGTTAAAAAAGCCAAGGGGTAATTAATGAATTAATTAATTAATACGAATATACGCTGTAATAGTAACACACACAACACAAAATACTGCAATAAACAACCAAATTAATATAGCAACCTTAATTCTTCAGAGAAAGAATCTATTTCAATTAATCGATTGAATACGTAAATCTTGATTTTATATTTTAAATCTTGACATTGATGACAATATTACTAAATATGATCACAAAAATATGCCTCTGTGATGGTAAAAGAAAAATACACTGAAAATCAATTTGGGGATGCATATATACAGTTTTTAGCAACAAGAATTAAATAAATAATTTAATAAATCTCAGAAAATCAATTACAGGATACAAATATTCAAAGCAAAGTTTAAAATATACATACATATGTATTATATATATATAAAACTCTCCACAATTGATGGCAAATTCACATTCAGGTCCCTCTCTCTACATTCTCGTTTGGAAAGCCAGTTCCAGCTCACATTGGTTTTCTTGCTGAAATATGTCAAATTATGAATTTAACATGAGCTGCGGTATGAATGCCATTTCATTCTAATTTTTAAATGACTAGACCGAAAGTATTTAGTTATGCAAGTGTGAAAAAAGGCAAAAACTTGAGGAACATGACTCTGATGAGTTCAGGCCAACACCTCATTAAAGCCAATTAAATCTGTCTCACCTCTGAGAATAAAACTATTCTCGGCTCTCTGCAACTCTATTCGCTCTATCCCTGTGATCCCGATGACACGGCATGACAGAAAGAGCGTCAGAATGACAGAAAGACAGAAGAGAAGTGCAGCGTTTGTGTTTAAGAGGCAGCTCATCAGAGGTACTGTTGATATCTGTCCTCCATCTTCCTCACCATACCTCTTTTAAACCTTGCAGGAGGCAGCTGTGTGTGGGGAGGCTGTAAATTAGCAAGATGAAGTGCTGTTTGACATCACTGCTTTGTGTCTGTAACACGGATTAATCTTTCAGGTCTGTGCCGAGGGTTAGTTTCAGAGCTTTCTTCTTCAAAATGGCTGATTCAGAGAGATTGAAGTGCATGAAAACCTCTCTCGCTGAAAGATGTCTAC
The DNA here is from genome assembly GCA_027422405.1 of Ptychobarbus kaznakovi. Lineage (NCBI taxonomy): Eukaryota > Metazoa > Chordata > Actinopteri > Cypriniformes > Cyprinidae > Ptychobarbus > Ptychobarbus kaznakovi. The sequence continues at coordinate 2,091,647 of CM049813.1, forward strand.
ATAATTTCAAGGCTCGCTGATTTTAAACCGAGAGGAATTGATAGTTTTGGTGCTCAGTTCAAATAAAGGAGTCTATTTTTAGGAGATGCACAGAAAAGCAATCAAAAAAACGTAATCAAGCATCAAATTAAATCAAAGGTCATTCAATAAAATTAGCGTTTTTGTGTCCCTCATTAACATATGTAAAAATGACTGCAATTGAATAGGAATACACAGAAAGAATGTTTAAAATATTACAGAAATGTACTGTCACTGACTGAGTTTGCACTGTTTATCCTCCACACCAGAGGAGGCGCCACATAAACACTCACCTTCGTAATCAAATCGACGAGTGGTTGAGCTCCAAGCTCTTCTATTCGCTGTTCATTAAGACAGGAAAGGTAGTAGGACTGTGTCTTCCTCTCTGCTTCACTGCTTGAGTTAAAGGTGCCGTTTTCTACAGGAACACATAGGTTATTGCATTTGAGATGCATCACGAAATGGTAACATTTGCTAAGTAAACGTTTCAGAGAGGTCCTATTATGCCCTTCTTACAAAATGTAACATAAGTCTCGGGTGTCCCCAGAATGTGTCTGTAAAGTTTCAGCTCAAAATACACAACAGAGCATTCATTATTCCATGCTGTAAGTACACCTTTCTTGGGTGGAAGCAAAAACATGCTGTTTTCCTGTGTGTCTCTTTAAATGCAAATGAGCTGCTGCTCCCCGCCCCCTTTCCAGAAGAGACAAGCTCAACAACAAACAAAACATCAGTTTGTTTTTGATATTCATCTCTATTTTGAAAATGTAAATTGTGAGACAAACTCAGAATTGCAAGATATAAACTCAGCATTCAGACTTTCTTTCTTGTATTTCGAGTTTACATCTCGCAAAAGTTTTTTTCCTCCACAAAAAAAAGAAACAAAAAAGTTACTGCAACCTGCAACTCTTCTCAGAGTTTTCTTCTCTGATTTACAATTCTGTTTATATCTCGCAATTTTGAATTTGTCTCGCAATTATGACTTTAAATATGAAAAAATTCAGAATTGCGAAATTAAAAGTCGCAAATACCTTTTTTTGTTTTAATTAGTTGTTTTTTTAATCCCATGGTGGAAACAAGCTTCCAGACAATGCTCCTTCGGTCACTGTATGCATTCATCAAAATTACTACTTTTGTGTTTGAAACATTAGGATGAGTAAAAGATGACAATTTTCATATTTTTGGCGCTTGGATGCTAAAGCAAAACTGTCCCTCACAGTAACAAAAGACAGGACATGAAGGACGAGAGAAAGGAAATAAAAACATCACATAGTTAAGGGGGCAGCTTGGAGCACCATCGTTAGGGTAAACAAACATGACAGCAGGGAGAAGAACTTGCACAGGGTCAACACACAGGGTCATAAAACATCCAACTGAGTTTCTCCAGCTGCTTGTCAAGCTGACACAATGGTGCCCTCTGATTGGCTCCCATCATGACGCATGGAATTATGGTACGAAAACAGAGGCAATGCAGTGCAGGTAAATGGAGTCCAAACTAGAAGAGCTGCAACAAAGGGTCCTGCCATCCATCTTTTTGATGTAACGCCCATGACAGCTGCCTCGCGCGACACAATGTGACGACACACAGACGCCGTTGGCGAGCTAAACGAGCAGGGTGGTTTTCATCCTCAATAACCTCTGCCATCAGTTGCAGTCAAAACACTGTGCCACAGCTGCCAGCTGGACGACAAGCACTGCCACTGCCATGCTAACTTCATTCACATGAGAAATGGCAAAACTAAGTGGAAGGGACCAGAACAGGTGACTGGCAGTGCTGGGTGCAAATTGGACTCAACAGAGAAAGGACCAGTGAGGGCCACCCTGTAAGTACACCATGTAGTTTGACTTCCTGATGAGAGTAAACACTCTTCAGTTTACACAACATATTGTGAAAAAAACACGCCTCTACCTATTTATTATTTTTGTATTTTTTTGTAAAACTGCAAATGCATGCCGATATATACAATTCACTGCTTTTATTCGTTTCCAAATTAATTATGATTACAGGGGCAGATTACTGATTAATAAAGACTTATTTTTGCGCAGTTCCTTGCACAATACTACATTATGATCACGTGTCACATATATCACATGATCAGCTGCATATGTATGGCTTTTCTGACATGCTAAACTTGCTTTGTAGCGCACCCGGTATAGCATTGGACTTGTGATGTGGAGCACTCGGGTAAGAGACGCTTTAAACAAGTCGATAAAAGAGCTCAAAGACACAGAGAAGCAAGCTAAAATGGCACAGGTGCTTCAGAAAATGCATTCTCTCACATTTGCTTTTGTTAGTACTGTTTTGGAGAAAACGTGTGTGTGTGTGTGTGTGTGTGTGTGTTAGAGAGAGAGAGCGAGAGAGGTTTGCAGACCATTTCCATTTTTTTTTCTTTTTTTTTAAATCTTAATAATATTTTGACAAAGTTACTTCACTGCTTTTTCACCATAGAAAACAAATTAAATTACCGTAAGAGTAATTGTAAATATTGTGCTTATAGTGTAACAGAAAATATACACTTTCTCTTTAAACATCTCAACCAAGAAAAGAGGAACACACAGGGGTTTGAACAAAAAGATAATAGCACACGAATGATGAGTCGCAAATATGCACTCTTGAACACACAATTATGCCTGTCATCATCGTGACCTTTGATTGGTGCTCTTAGTTGTTGTCATGGCAATGCACCTCACACTTCTTCGGAGGAGGAATAATTCACTCTTCTCTTTGTGTTTTACACACATCTGTGTTGTGTGAAAGAGCGATGGTGTATTTAATATACAATATGATCATTCAAACAAACAAGTTGCAAATCCCTAAACCAGCTCTTAGCTTCGCATTCCACTCTGTTCTTGCTCATTTGTCTTTTCCGCAGTATTTTCTCCTCCTAACAGTGCAATTACATTAAGAAACAGGAGGCAGGAATATTCAAGTAATAAATTCTCAGGGGAACAGTGGCAGTCCAATTACCGGTCAGCAGGTCTAGTCTAGAGAGAGGACACACGGTGAGAGAGAAATGAGCTTTGGCACGATTCGCTGCTCGCAGAGCAGAATTCAGAGCTGATCTCGTTTCGTTTCCAGGATTTGCTTGTGTTTGTTTGTGTTTGCTGGGCAAAAGGTGACAGTCAGCCTGGTGCATTGGCACAAAGCGCTCATTTGTCTTTTTCAGAGGTGCTTTGTGTGAGGGCAAAGCACACTGTACTGCTTTGCAAATGCATACACTTACAAACACATAATCTGACTTTATGACTCTCCGCTTTTGTTTTTGTTTAAAGAATAATGTACTCTCAATTGGGTGCGTCATCAATCATATATTTTAGTCACTGAACTATTCATGTCTGTTGGGCTTGGGCCATTTAAGAAAGTAGTCTCTACTGGTTAACATATTTCTCCCATTACACAGTATCCCAGGCAGCCCATATTTTAATAAGCAGAATTTATTTCACCATATTAAAATAGAAAACAATAGGAATGTATTTGACAGTAAAGGAGATTTCACTGGGGAACGACTCACTACTGGTGTCTGAAGTCATGTCGAAACACGACTGTTGATATTGGCTAGCGTGGTAATGCCACGTCGGCAGGAATTAAATGCCTGCGGAAAGTAGTTCTCTAGCCCCTCCCCTCTCTCCAGCACCAAAAGCGCGGATTTCTCTTCAGAGAACAAAGAAACCCTTTTCACAGAATATTCCTGACATTCTCATTTCATGACTTTTAAAATTACACAAAGAAATATAGAATATTAATGTGTACTCTTTCCATAGGCATGTGGATTTCGAATGTGAATTATTTAGCAATGTGGGGATTTTTAATCCTTTAAAATGTATGTTTTTGCACCAAATAAGCTAAAAAGAGCTGATCGTATAACAAGTTATTTCGTTAAACTTTAGCATATGTGTTAAAATAGAAGTTTAATCTTCCATGGAATGAATGAATAGGAATGTCAACCCCAGAAATAATGGGCGGGGCTCCGCCCCATACCGACATGACATCGGCCGCCTATGGGCAGGGCCAAAGGTTTAAAACAACGCGCTGCGTGCGCGCTCTCTCTGATCCTCTTTCCCTTGAACCTAACTCTTCCTGCTCTCTCTTTGGCTCTCCAACGGACCCCGCTGGAGCCTCGCCTTGAGATCGGATGAGAAGAAGAATCAAAGCGTAACATCGCGGACCGGTAACACGCTTTTCATCTCAAACGCAGAACCGCTGAAGGGCTTCCCCGTGACAACAGGAACGCCCAGCAGTTTTCCAGAGCAACGCGTGGAAACATGCGAGACGAGACAATCGGAGAACTGGAAACCACGTGGAAACGAAACGAAAGCAACAGCCTGTTTTTCCATTAAAGCAAGTATTTCCTAAGTTTTTATAGAAACTGGTAAATTTGATCTGTGCAGAAAAGAAAGCCTAGGCACTTTGGATCTTTGCTGGTTTAAGTTATGAAATAGAAAGAATGGTATTCTTTCAACATTTAACCTCAAAACTTTCGTATGTTGTGTATGTTGTGTGTATTACGTATGTTAGGATATTAGTATTGTAAATAAATGAGTTTTATAAATTGTCTTTGGGAGGATTTTAAGTATTTTTTCCATTTGCCAAAAGATGTAGAACAGCTGAGAAGGATTATTAAATTTGTTTTATTCATTGTTGGCCACAGCAAAATAAACAAAGTTCGGTTATATTTGTAATATACTCTGACGAGTCTTTAACCCTGTATAATCATAAGTAAATATTAATAGCTTTAATCAAAGCGTTTTTGTTTAATAATTAATTCCCGGAGCTGAAAAAATAGCTCCATAAATATACTGTGCTGCGACCATGTGTATAAAATGACTGTAGAACAGTCATCAGCTTCTTGTCTGAAGGAGATGTTTTGTTGCGTGTGCTTGTGTGACAGGACGTTTAAAAAAATTTAATAAAAGGAAAGAATGAGTGAGCACAGTTTTAAAAGATGTGTCCCACCATGTGAAAGGTTACATCACACCTAGTGATTCTCATGAGCTATATGTGGTGTTTGGGGGTGCAGCAAGGGTCAGCTCTTGAAAGGCTGTGCTACTGTGATATTGCTTGGCTCTGTTTAAAGGAAATCTGCGCCTCGTGGTGCTGGACTAGGGATGATATCTTAGTGATATAGTAAAAAATTCTCCCCGCGATAAGAATTAGTCCCGCGATTAACGATAAAAGTTTACATATTTCTGTGTCCCAGTGCGGAGCGCATCGCGGAAGGCAGACGTGAAAGGATTTATCACTAAATGATACATCTTTTAAAACTGTAACTGGTTTGGTTATAGCTAGCGCACAAAAAAATCGGTCTGAATAAATGTAGTCAGTATGTGTGATACAGTTTTGCATATGTATGAGCCTGTTTACAAATCTGGTCCAACAAAGATATAATTTATTTACATGCTTTTCCTCCAATTAACAATCATAGTGGGTTTGAAATACTTCATTTTGTGCAGTTTCATATTACAGAATGATAGTATTATATACAGTGATAAAGGCTATGTCGATTAGCATTGCATTATAAATATACTCTTATAAAAATACCCAAGAGGAACACAGACAAACTATATAGCAATCGTATGTTTATTGCTCAAGTTTCATGTTAAAATTTCTCATCTTCGTTGTGTTTTATTCAGCGATCGTTACCTTTGGAGCGCTTGGTATTACTTCTCTATGGATTTGTGAAATTTCTGCGCAAGGGCGCCCTCCGCGTCCAGTATGAATTAAACAGTCATTGCATTACGGAAGCTCACCACCCTATTTGGGGTAAAAACAGAAAAGATAATACTTTTCTCTGCAGGATTCCCTGAATTATCTCGTGTTATCGCAATAAATGCCAGAAATATCGTGATATATTTTTGCCCATATCGCCCATCCCTATGCTGGACCCGCTGCTGCCGAGGAAGAGCGCCGTCTGCACTCATGGGGCTCGCAGTTCGATCTGGCTGATGAGCTTTGGATGGGTCTCTCCCTATCCCAATCCGTCAGTCGCCAGCTCTGTTGCTCTCGAGCCGGATCTGGAAGCCCGGCCTCCGGTTTCTTCCAATCCGGCACTACTCGGCCAGTCTAGCTTCGAGGAGATAGACGTGACAGGAGTCGAGGCGGATGCTACATCACAAACCGCCTCCTCCTCATCACCCGCGTATGGGGAACTCTTGGACATCATGACCCACGCCACCGCCAGGCTGAGCCTGGACTGGTCGGCGGAGATGCAGGAACAAACTTCCAGTATCCGTTTGGATGAGCACTTCCTAGCGGGTCATAAACGCTCCGCCCCTCCGAGCCTTCCATTCCTCCCTGAGCTTCCCAACGAGCTGTTAAGGTCATGGAGGAATCCTTTTTCTGCCCACGTCTTTCCCCTAGCAAGTCCAACTATGCTAATGTGAAGGATTGAGGAATCCCTTGTGGGTTATCTCACTGCTCCCCAGGCATCTTTGTGGAAGGCGCTTACCTTGCCTTCGAAGCCGTGCCAGTTTACATCTAGGCTTGTGTGCAAGGCATACGCGGCGGCTGGGCAGGCGGGCGGTACCCTGCATACCATTTCTGTACTGCAGGCATACCAGACCTGCTAAAGGACGCTGATGCAGCAGGGGGCGTGGCTCCTGCTGAAATCGAGGATCTTCGCTGCTCATCTGACCTTGCCCTCCGTGCGACCAAGCAAGCGGCTCGTGCCATCGGCCGCTCTCTTGCAGCACTCATTGGTCACGGAGAGGCATTTATGGCATAACTTGTCGGGGCTAAAGGAGAAAGACAGGTATTTTCTCCTTGATGCCCCAGTTTCACCTGCTGGGGTTTTCAGAACTGAAGTCGAGACAGTAATCCGTAAATTCAGGGAGGTGAAGGTTAAGTCAGCGGCGTTTGAGAGCTACATCCCTCGCCGTAGGCAGCGAGGCTGAGCCTGACACCCACTTCCTCGGCTGTAATCTTCACAATATTATATGGTTTGAAGTAGATGGGCAGTATCGCTTCTCGCGTTCCCACTTACCGTGTCATAGCGCGCGCGGGGGGGGGGTCCCTCCATGTTGTGTGCACTGATGTGAGAGGTATGCGGAAATGATGGCGGGGGGCTTTGTTCCTCCAGTATTATGATGTTGTGTGCACTGCTTCTTATAACTTGTGAGCGAGTTTTTTTTCTCTGTATAGATGTGAGAAGTACACGGAGATTGTGGGCTATTCCGTGGCTCGCGTCCCACTTCTTTGGCTGTGATCCTCACAATATCAAGACGGTTTAGATTATTTATTTATTTAGTCATTTAGCAGACGCTTTTATCCAAAGCGACTTACAAATGAGGACATTATAGAAGCAATCAAAACCAACAAAAGAGCAACAACATACAAGTGCCATTACAAGTCTTGGTTATTAACGCAGTACCGTAGGAAGGATTTTTTTTTTTTGAAAACTAGTATGTAAAATATAGAAACATTAAACTTAGTGTTAGTTTTACAAGAAAATAGCAGTTAGAGAATAAATATGCAATTGATAGAGGGTCAAATGTTTGTGTTTTTTTTTTTATAAAAAGAAGACAGATTAGATAAAATAAATTAGAATAGAGAGTGCTAGGTTAGAGGGTCAAATAAAGATGGAAGAGATGTTTTTAGCCGTTTCTTGAAGATGGGTAAGGATTCAGCTGCTCGGATTGAGTTAGGGAGGTCATTCCACCAGATGGGAACAGTAAATGAAAAAGTCCGTGAAAGGGATTTTGTGCCTCTTTGGGATGGTACAGTAATGCGTCGTTCACTTGCAGAACGCAAGCTTCTAGAGGGCACATAAGTCTGAAGTAATGAATTTAGGTAAAGGGGTGCAGAGCCAGAGGTGGTTCTGTAGGCAAACATTAATGCCTTGAATTTAATGCGAGCAGCTATTGGTAGCCAGTGCAAATTGATGAACAGAGGTGTGACGTGCGTTCTTTTCGGCTCATTAAAGATTAATCTTGCAGCTGCGTTTTGGATTAATTGTAGAGGTTTGATGGAACTGGCTGGAAGACCTGCCAAGATAGCATTGCAATAGTCAAGTCTGGACAGAACAAGAGCCTGAACAAGGAGTTGTGTTGCATGTTCCGAGAGAAAGGGCCTGATCTTCTTAATATTATATAATGCAAATCTACAGGACCGGGCAGTTTTAGTAATGTGGTCTGTGAAATTCAGCTTATCACCAATCACAACTCCAAGGTTTCTGGCTGTTTTTGAAGGAGCTATGGTTGATGAGCCTAATTGGAAGGTGAAATTGTGATGAAACGATGGGTTTGCTGAAACCACAAGCAGTTCTGTCTTAGCTAGGTTTAGTTGAAGGTGATGGTCCTTCATCCAGCTAGAAATGTCCGCTAGACATGCTGAGATGCGAGCAGCTATCGTCAGATCATCAGGATGGAATTAGATGGACAATACCGCTTCTCGCATTCCCAATTCTTATAATTTACCAAATGATAGAGTGAGGGGGAGGGGTTTACCTCCGTATTGTGCTCGCAGATGAGAGAGGTATGCGGAGATGGTGGGCTTTTCCGCGACTCTGCGTCCCTTTGCCATGCTTCAGGCATTCCTGTGCACGTCTCCTTCAGACAAGAAGATGATGACGTGTTCTACAGGTGCAATTTTATACACATGGTCGCACCAGTAACACGTCATAGGCCAATGTCAAGTTCATTGTCATATTTCCATATGAACTTCAGACACCGGTCATGCTGAGGGCGTTCCTCAAAGTGTCCTCTAGGGGACGCAGTGTCTCGTTCCCCTTCTCAGGGAACATGGTAACATGTGTAACCTAAGACGATTTGTATTAATATTTTTAATAAATTCATTTATGCAAATGCCATGGAGAGTATACAATAATATATAACTTTTTATGACTTTTATGAGTCAGTAAGTAGTGACGTAGTAACCACCCCATACCAAACTAGTAATACCCTACCTATTAAGGATTTGCTAACACCTTAGCAAATCACCAAGCAATGCTCTAGAAACCATCCGTAAAACTACGGCAACCACCCAGAATACCCTGGCGAACGTTAGAAAAGAGCTGGCAACCGAACACTACTTAGCAACACCATGCCAACAACCCGAACACTACTTAGCAACCACCTTAGCAAATCACCAAGCAATGCTCTGGAAACCATCCGCAAAACTACGGCAACCACCCAGAATACCCTGGCGAACGTTCTAAATGAGCTGGCAACCGAACACTACTTAGCAACACCATGCCAACCAACCAGTACACCATAGAAAACATATAGCAATGCCCTGAAAACCATTTACAACACCCTAGCAAGCACCTAGAACACTACAGCAAACACCTAGCTATGCGCTGACAACCACCTAGAACACCTGGCAACCATAACGCTATCAAACAACCAGTAACTACCCAGAAAACCATAGAAGCTACTTAGCAATGCTAACCTAGCTACGTTCTAGCAACCACCTATATAGCACCCTAGAAATGCCCTGGCAACCAACCAGAACACCACAGCAAACACACAACAACACCTTAACAACCACCCAGAACATCCTTGCAGCACCATGGTAACCACTCACAACACCCTAGCAAACACCAAGCAACACTTTAGAAAGCATTCATAAAAATATGGCAACCACCAGAATACCCTGGCAACCACTTAGCAATGCCCTGGCAACCACCCAAAACACTGTAGTAAAAACCTAGCAACACTGGTAATCACCCAGAACTCCCTAGCAAACAACCAGCAACAATCCAGAACACCCTGGTGAGTGGTAACCATCTAGCAATGCCCTGGTAACCAACCAGAACACCATAGCAACCGCCTAGTAACCTCTCCAAACAGTGCAAACACCTATAAATGCCCTGGTAACTCCATATTATACCCTTTAAATATAATAAATGTCATAATTACACTATGTCCTGTTGTCCATATTCACAGTGAAGCCAAAATAATTTCATAAGCTTACAATCTAGTGTGAGCACATACTTTATCGCTTCACTTATTCTCAAAATTTTCTTCCTTTCTGTTCTCTCTCTCTTCTCTAGAACAGGTCATTAGGGAATGCTCTTCATTTACTGTTCACTGGAGCGCTGCGTTCACCTCGTGCTGCACACACACTCATTTAATCACACACACACTCAAGAACCCCAATCCACAGAAGATGGATCATATATCAGAGTAATACGAGATTAAAAATATGTTCATGTAAGGCGAGTGTTATTAAAGGTGCAGAAGGGGGAGAGAAGTGTGTCATGTGATTGGATGAAGCTGGCTGCGGGGGTGATGCAACACACAGAGTCAATGTGATGAAGCGTCATCAGGGCAAAACGGCCGCAGGGACCCCAGTGTGAGAGCGCATTCATTAGATAGAGAGAGAGTTTGATCAAAGCCAGTGCATTACAACAGCTTATTAAATAAAACAGACAAAGTCAAATAGAGCAACAATTAGAGCGAGGAATGAAGCAATGCTTTCAAACGCAGGAGAGACTACATTAGCATTTCCTGTAGGGGACACTGGAGCTTGCAAGGGAGCAAATAAATAAACAAATAAATAGTAATAAATAATTGTAAATGGAAATCTACATCCTGATATACAGGAAGAGAAGGAGAGGGACAGTAACTGGGTTTCCATTACAGATGTGTGCAAAATGTTTGTGAAATTGTATAAATGTCTTTAAAAACTATTGCAAATTGATGGCATTTCCATTAACTGATGTGATGTGACTAAAACAGAAGCCACCGCACTAGCCATTATTTTTGGAGATGTATGTGTGTATCTTTAGTAAGGCAGTGTGGAGAGTCACTTATGGGACACCTCTGAAATGTGCCACAGCACGACTAGTATAAACACAAGCATTGACTATAGTAGCCGTAATCAGCTCCGGTGTCGGAGCCATAAAGCGCCGCAGACTTGTGCAGTGTAAATGAGGGGTTATCCGAGCATTAATGGCAACTGAAGCCATTTATACCTGTGCGCAGCCAAGTGAGGTGTTTCTTGGAGGTTATAGTACATTAAATAATGATCATGTGACTTTTACAAATGCCAGGTGACTTGTAAATGTAAAATAAACTGTTTACAATGCAGTTTTGAGATGTATTACTTTTTCAAATTGCTTAAAAAACACAGTGTGAGCTTAAAACCTTTTAAAAATTACATTTTTGTTAAATTAATGCATATTTTCAATTCACTGGAAATAATTTAGAAATGTTCTGGCAACCATCGAGAGCAACATAGAAACCATTTAGCAGCTGCCTGGAAACCAACTAGAACTTGTAGCAACCAATATAGAAACTCCATGGCAACAACCCGGAACAACCAACAAGCCAATTGGAGTCCTCTGATAATTAATCAAACCATTCAGCAACACCCTGGCAATCATTAAGAACTATTGCCATAGCAACCACATAGCAGCACCTTGGTAACTGCCCAGAACACAGTTGCGACCATCTAGAAACCATCTAGAAACCACCCAAAACAACCTAATAATTACTTGAAGTGATCTGGCATCCACTTAGAATATCATAGAAACCATTTAGCAACACCTTAGCAACAATCAAGAACACTATAGCAATCCCTCAGCAACACCCTAGCAACCATCAAGAACATTATAGCAACCACTCAGCAACACCCTAGCAATCATCAAAAACACTAGCAACCACTCAACAAGAACGTCAAGAACAATGTAGCAACTGACTAGCAGCACTTTGCAAAACACTCTAGCAAAAGACATAGCAATACCCTAGCAACTACACAAAACAACATGGCAACCACCTTGCATCATCCTAGCAACCTCTCAGAATACTTTAGCATTGTGCACAGGCATAAATCACTCTACAAATGTTAAAGATGTGGTCCCACTTTATATTTGGTGGCCTTAACTACCATGTACTTACATTTAAATTAATAATTTGATGCAATGCACTTATTGTGTATACATGTTTTTACATTGTACTTATGTTTTAGAAAATACCTGCATGTAATGACATATGTAATTACTTTCTGTAGTTTCATTAATAATTACAACGTTGACCCATCCCTTACACCTAAACCCACCCTTAAACCTACCCAACCCACCAAACCTGTCCCTAACCTCACCCGTATCCCACCTCAGTAGCAGCAGAAGTGTTTTTCAACACAATAAGTACATTGTACTTTTTTTATGTAAGTGCATAGTAGTGAAGGCCACCTAATATAAACTCGGACCAAAAAACGTAACTTTTTCAAACTTTAATCATACATTTCTTTAAAAAGTATAACTGATAAAACAAGACTTGCAAGCACTCTACTGTAAATCCATGAGAGGTTGACTAATGGAGGCTTTTCCGGTTAAAGAAACGGAGAACGAGTGCAGAAAGTCATTGTCCTTTATTGAACAAACAGACAGGGACGGATGCTCTCTGAGAAAACAAGTAATCAGGACACACAGAGCAGAATCGATTAAAGTTTCTGAGCGGATCTATAAAAACAACCCGAGCACAGAGAGCGCAAGTGTAAGACTCTTCAAAACACACGAAGGCAGCAGTTTTCTATTGGAAAATCAAAGTAAATCATTTAGGAGTCTTTCTAAATATATACTGTTGTGTGAACACTGAGTGAGATTTACTAATGTAAGCAAATCCCATCCTACAAAAAAGATAAGCATATGTGTGCGTCTGTGTTTGTGTGTGTGTGTGTGTGCGTGCGTGCGTGTGTGTGTGTGTGTGTCTGTGTCTGTGTCTGTGTGTGTGTGTGTGTGTGTGTGTGTGTGTGTGTGTGTGTGTGTGTGTGTGTGTGTGTGTGTGTGTGTGTGTGTGTGTGTGTGTGTGTGTGTGTGTGTGTGTGTGTGTGTGTGTGTGTGTGTGTGTGTGTGTGTGTGTGTGTGTGTGTGTGTGTGTGTGTGTGTGTTTTCCGGCACTTACCCAGCAGGTGTTTGAGCACAGCTTGGTTCTGGTCCCAGATGCTGTTAAATGTGCTCCAGCGGGACCGGCCATCTGGCAGAGGGTTTTTGCGGACCCATCCTCCACAAGCATACTGGTAAAAATCCTGACATGGGTCGGCAGAGCGGTCCAGAGCTTCCACGATCTTACTGGCCACGCTTACACATGCCTCTGTTAGACAGATACTACGGGCAGGATCTGGGGTTAAAGACAACAGGACATGGCATTTGCAATGCGTTAAACTTAAAAAAATATGCAGATTATTTTGATTTCATCCATTTCAGTGGTCTGACTTAGTCTGATTTTCACACTTAAATCGCCACCAAGAAGTAGTTTTATGTAAAATCAGCGAGTCTGGTATGTGACCAAAAGTGTGAATCATATACACTGGCCAGTTTTCTTCACAGTGCGATGGAAAAAAGATTAGTCAAAAATAATAATAATAATAATTGTCACATTGAAGGCACACAAATATTTGTCTTTCGGGACAGACACATTAACAGGTGTTCGTTCAAATTAAAATGTTTAATTTTCACACTAGGACTTTTTTACAGGACTTTTGAACAGGACTTGAAAGCCATTTTGATTAAACTTGTTATTCTTTAGAGTAACATGCACTCTATTCTATTCTATTGCAAGTTTACACGTTTTTTAAAGAATGAATTTCCATTATACAACCACCTACTTGCATGCCATAAAGTACAGCTAGGTGTCAGAAATGTTCACCTGGTTTTTTATGCACCAGTGCGTTTCGGCCACCAACTGGAGTGGAGTGTGAAGCATTCGATGGAGCAATCGTAGCTGCTATTATTTTTTTTCACCAGAACTAATTGGAGTGCTCAGAAAATGGTCAAGGAGCCACATTGTATTTTTTACTGACACGCTTGAACATACTACTTGTTACAGTGTGTCATGATGATGTATGGCCATTGTATTCAATACACCTAATTAGATATTTGCTAGAACAATCTCTCTGTGGTCTAAGAAGAAAGACATTCATACAAGCTTGAAACAATGGTGAGCAATATAGAAACTTTTTCTTTCTTATAAATACAGTGAATTCAGAAGTATTCAGACCCCCTTCACTTTTTTCAATTTTGTTGTTGCAGCCTGATTCTAAAAAAAATATATATTTTTTTTCCTCATTAAACTACACTCCGTACCTCATAATGACAAAGTAAAAACTGAATTTTAGAAATGTGTGTAAAGTAATTAAAAAGAAAAAAACTGAAATAATCACATTTGCATAAGTATTCAGACCATTTACTTCGTACTTAGTTGAAGCACCTTTGGCAAGAATTACAGCCTCAAGTCTTTTTGGGTATGACACAACAAGCTTTGCACACCTGGATTGGAGTATTTTCAACCATTCTTATTTGCAAATCCTCTCAAACTCAGTCAGGTTGGACGGTGACCGTCAGTGGACAGTCATTTTTCAGGTCTCTCCAGAGATGTTCAATAGGGTTCATGTCAGGGCTCTGGCCGGCCACTCTAGGACATTCACAGAGTTGTCCCTAAGCCACTCCTGTGTTGCCTTGGCTGTGTGCTTAGGGTCATTGTCATGTTGGAAGGTGAACCTTCGGCCCAATCTGAGGTCCTGAGAACTGAGAAACAGGTTTTCATTGAGGATATCTCTGTATTTTGCTCCCTTCATGTTTCCCTCAACCCTGGCCAGTCTCCCAGTCCCTGCTGCTGAAAAACACCCCCACAGCATGAGGCTGCTACCAGCACACATTACTTTTGGGATGGTACTCTGCAGGTGATGAATAGTGCTGGTTTCCTTAAAAAACATTGAGGTTCATCAGGACAAATAATCTTGTTTCTCAGAGTCTGAGGGTCCTTTAGGTGCTGTTTTATAAATTCCAAGTGTGTATTCTTCATGTGTCTTCACTAAGGAGAGAATTGAGTTTGGTCACACCGCCTTAAAGCCCAGATCGGTGGAGTGTTGCAGAGATGTTTGTCCTTCTGTAGGTGTCCTCCATCTGCATATATGATCGTGGAGCTCAACTAGAGTGACCATCAGGTTCTTGGTCACCACTCTAGACAAGGTCCTTCTCCATCAATTGCTCAGTTTGGCTGGGCGACCAACTCTTGGAAGAGTCCTGGTTGTGACAAACCCCTTCCATTTGATAATTACGGAATCCACTGTGCTCTTGGGAACCTTCAGTGCAGCTGAATAGGTTTTTTTTTGTAGCTTTCCCCAGATCTGTGCCTCGATACAATCCTGCCTCTGAGCTCTGCAGGCAGTTCCTTTGACATGGCTTGGTTTTCACTCTGATATACACTGTCAGCTGTGAGGCATTTTATAGAGAGGTGTGTGCCTTTCCAAATCATGTCCAATCAATTTAATTTACCACAGGTCGAGCTAAATTTCAAGTGTTGTTGCAAAGGGTCTGAATACTTATGTAAATGTGATATTTCTTTTTTTAATGTATAGACATTTCTAAAATTCTGTTTTCACTGTGTCATTATGAAAGTGTAGATTAATAAGAAACAAATGAATTTAAACAATTGTAGAATCAGGCTGCAACATAACAAAATTGGAAAAAAGTTAAGGGGGTCTGAATACTTTCTGAATTCACTGTATATTCCTTTTTATCTAAGTATCTACAAGGTAGATATGTTATCTCTCCTTCTTCTCAGGTCAAGAGTCTGGGTGTCATCCTTGACAGTACTCTGTCTTTCGAGGCACATATAAATAATATTACATGGTCCGCATATTACTATCTGCGAAATATGAATCGTCTTCGACCATCTCTTTCTGTTAATGGTACTGCTGTCCTCGTGCAGCATTAGTTACCTCTCAAAGACTACTGTAACTCTCTGCTCATCACAGAAACTTATTCATAAACTTCAGATGGTTCAAAATTCAGCAGCTCGGATCATTACACGAACACCGTTGAATGAGCATATTACTCCAGTTTTAGGGCACCTTCATTGGCTTCCAATCAGATATCGTGTTCAATTTAAGATTTTACTTTTTACTTATAAGGCTCTTCATAATTTAGCACCTTCAATCTGAGTGAACTTCTTCATGTGTATGTACCGACCCGATCCCTCAGGTCTTCTGCTTCTGTGACTCTTGTTGTACCAACGTTTGACTACCGTGGGAAGTAGAGCCTTTAGTTGTATTGCTCCGACGATTTGAATACTTTACCTCAAGATATACGTAATAGTCTTAGTCTTTCAATTTTTAAATCACGTAGATTAGCCTATCCTGAGTGATTTTAGTTATGTTCATTGGGTATTGAATTTTTGTAGTATTTTTATTGTGTTGTTGTTTTTCCTTCTGTTTAATTATGTATTTTATTATTGTAAGGTGTCCTTGAGTGTCTTGAAAGGCGCCCACAAATAAAATTTATTATTATTATTATTATTAAGGTAAGCACAATAACACCTGGGAAATTCTACACTAAATAAATATACTAAACTGATGTCTTATAAGCATGTCTGCTTAATCAGTGTTACTTAGCATCTTATTTATAAGTCAGTTATTACGTGTTACATTTTACTCCATCTCTGTGTGTTTGTTACCTCTGTTATAGCGGACTCCCAGTGTAATCGCACAGCCAAACAGAGCTAGAAGTGAAGCGAGAAGTAGACCGGCCAACACTACTTCCAGCTGAGTCCTCCTGCCCAGTGGACCAAACAGCTGAATACCACCCTTACGGAAACCCACCTGAAAGAGAGTCAGATATTGATCATTGAGTCTGTTGTTACTATTTGCTGGGAAACATCCCAAACTATGTAGACAAAAAAATATGAAAAGTTTGGGATGTTTTTGGATATATAGCATGGTAGTACAAGTCTCTTTGGCAAATGTTGGATCATGTTATGTAAATACCATGCTATATGAACTTAAATAGCTTTTTCACTTTAAGGTTAGGGTTATTTTCTGCTGGGGTCATTCAGTCCCATGATATATATCTGAATACCATGGCATTACCATCAGATACCGACACTATAACACGACAGTACATTTTTGTGAGAATAAATGGCAGACAAATTGTGGCACTGCAGTTTAAATACTTAAAAATGTTCACATGGTGCAAGTACTCTGTCCGGTGACTAATAGTGATCTCATTCTCCCTTTCTTTTATCTAATAAAAAAATACTTCTCAAAAAAGAGCAAGGCTTCTTGAGTAGAAACACATCACGTAAGGCTTTTGTGTCAAAATATACTGCACGTCTCTTAACATCATTCAACACCCAAAGAACAAAGAACAAGTCGCCTGGGGGATACCGTATCAAATACATGCGTCATATCATTGCTTGCATGGCAAACCAACAGAAGAGGTGTCACATTCCCTGTTTGACATTAAAGTGAGCAACAAATGAAAGAGGCCACATGAATCGATATGAATTCATATCAAATGTCATTCATAATTAAATGTAGGACATTCCCTGGAAATCTGAACTGCTGTTTTCTTCTGCTAAAAGGTATAAGAATGTCAACATTAGAAATAATGCTGGAAGAAAAGCTGCTGAATATTTCTCTTCCTGTTTCTTTAAACTCATGCAGTTAACTGTGCTTTATTTCCAATTACCATACAGTACCATAAGTAATACTTTTAAAAGGTGATGATACAGGTTTTGTGTGTTTTGAGAACATTACTCACACCAGGATAATTGCTCAGATCTATTCTGCATTTCTATAACAAAAACATGTATTAGTTCCTAATCCACAAGATGTTTGCCCATTTAGTCATAAGTCATTACATAGTAATGAACCATTTATGTCTAGTTTTTCAATTTTACATTTATGACGTTTTATATTAATTAGCTTTGCAATGCACAAAGCTTTTTTATAGTGGAAAAAATCCTTTAGATTATTAAGAACTTGACACACTACAAAAAAGGGTTTTCTATTGCCTCTCATGAACTTTTAATGACCTCTATTATAATTGGTTAATCAAAATATTGTTGTCCTTTGGGGTATATTTTCTGAATAATGCAATGTGGATGATAATACATAAAAGTTTTAATTGTTGAGACTTAATATATTTGACCATTTCTGCCTTGCCGGCTTTACCAGCTTAGTATGGATTAATTTGGTCTGCTTCACTGGGGAGGAAGTTTTGTGAAATACCTCAATACATTTTAGTAACGGCAAAAGAACAAGAAGAAATCATATTTTCCATGATACATCTGCTGTAAAGAGAATAAGAGTTATACAGCTTTGAAAGAGACTCAATGCTAACTGCACACAAAAATGTTAATTCTGCTGGATCCTAATCACAGTGACAAAGCATATACTCCACCCTCTAGACACTGGACATGTGTAGATTCTGCATGATGACTTTGAGGGAAGCAGCATCTAAGTAATATCAGTTAAACATTGGTGTACCTCAAGGCTTGGTGCTTGGCCCCTTCCTTTTCTCCAAATATGTACAAACCATGAGATCAACACATTTAAAAATGAAGGTTCCTTTTTGGCATCAATGGTACGTGAAGAACCTTTAGCATACATGGACGCTTTCCAATGTACAGAAAATGTTGACACTAAAAGGTTATTTGGGGAACCCAAAATGTTTTTTTCTATAGCATCGCTGCGAAAACCCCCTCATGAAACCTTTATATCAGGGGTCGTCAAACTTGATCCTGGAGGGCCAGTGTCCTGCAGAGTTTAGCTCCAATTTGCCTCAAACACACCTGGCTGGAAGTTTTAAGTATACTTAGTAAGACATTGATTAGCTGCTTCAGGTGTGTTTGATTAGGGTTAAAGCTAAACTCTGTAGGACACCGGCTGTCCAGGACCAAACTTGGTGACCCCTGCTTTATATTAAAGAGTGCATTGTCAGTATTTCCAACTTCTTCTATGTTTATCCTTTCATCTAATGTTCTCACAGTGTCTGTATCCCGACTTGCCTGAATATATCAGCCTGGAAGAAAGAGCATCACCACTAACTCAAGACAGATTTTCTTTCCTACTAGCACAGCAATTCAACACAACATTACTGTCAGCTAGATTTTCTGTGGTAAGAGCATCTATCTGAAATTTACAGAGCACATCACACCTACCCAGCAATTGTTGTTTTGTTGTGTACTTTTCAAAGGAATTGTGCAACAGCAATACTTTTCACTGTCTCTGAACTAACCGCTTAAATTATCGGTTTCCTTATTTGTATGTGGCATTGTATAAAATGTCTGAATTTAAACATAAAATGTACACATCCACACTGAGCCCTGACCCACACCCACCTCCACACTGTCAGGAGAGATGGCTCCATCTGTATGGACATCAGTCCCGTCCTCCTCCTCAAAGGTTGCACGCTTGTAGTTAGACATCTGAAAGAGACAGAGAGTACTATGTATAAGTATGTTGAAAAAATACTTTTGTTAGCTCTAAAGGCCAGTGTACACCAAAAAAAAAAAAAACATACATATATCCTGAGATGTGATGTGAACAGCAGCAGACAGGGAAAAATAGCCAATTTTGCTGTTTTAACTGACCTTCCAAAACAACCAGGCACGGGTAGTACATCTACTAAAGAAGTATTTGTGATTTATATGGCACTTGCGAAAAAATATTTCACACAGCCACGTTAAAGTAGCTGTCAATTGAGAAAGATGTGCAATGAAATCAAAATAGACCCTATTTACTTTCTTTATATTTAATTCCCACAGAATCTCCAGAAAACCATTTTGAAGGCCTTGGGCGAGAGTCTGAGGACAAGAGATACTGCAAGAGAGTGTGAAATGGAGATGAATGTTGGGTGGGGGGATTCCTTGTTTCCTGACCCCCATCTCGGACATCAGAGAGGAATTTATACAAACACATTTACACACACACACACACACACACACACACACACACACACACACACACACACACACACAGACACAGACACAGACACAGACACAGGGACACACACACACACACACACACACACACACACACACACACACACACACACACACACACACACTTCTCTCACTGTTCACAACTGAAGAGGTGGCTAATCTACACCCGAGGGCAGCACTTTGCTGTGTAAGTCTCACTGTTATAAGCATTACCCTACAGAGAACAGAAACTCTTAGTTAAATCTAACCTTATTTACGCCGTCTATTGAAATCTCCCTGCCTGTGCTAACAGCCATGTAGACAGCAGATGCACGGGCCTACAGCAAAACCTCCCACCCAGGTTAACAAGAGCAGACTAAACGACAGCCAGAGAGAATCTCTCTCACACCGTGACTTAATGAATCTTAATTAGAGCAACCATAGACTTTATAAATATGAAAATCAGAAAGCAGAAATAGTACTGACTAACACATCACACATTGTGCATTCCTAAAATAAAAAAAATACATATGTTTGTTTTCTCAGTTGTTTTGTCCCTGGAGGTATTGTTAAATTTACATAACATCTGAAGGCTAATTTGTCCAGAAAGTCTAGCTAAGTAAACATACAACAGACATAAAACACAGAGGAGAACTCTATACTGCTCAAAGTTTGCTTTTTCAAATCTTTGGAGATTTAGAGTTCTCCATTGTTTCATTTGTGTGTCAGCTTTAAAAGAAACAATGTGAGACTAGTGTGTTTTTCTCAGGAAGAAAATGTTTGCTCTCTGTTTATCTCTTTCTGTCTCATTGGTGATACTCAAGAGATCCTGTTTGTAACTGTGTGTTCCTGAGAGTATGTCCTCATTTAAGTGACTGATAACAATGCAGATATCTAAAGAGCAAGATGACAAACCCACTGCAAAAAAAACATACACATACACAACATAAAAATTTAATGTTTATCTAAGGATGTCAGCAAAATTAGAACTGATATCAGGGGGAAAAAATCTTACTAATTCAAACATTTTTTGTTGGGTTTTAATTTGCATACTTTCATCTGCTAAAAGCCCTCATCAAAAAGACAGATGACTCTATTGAAGGTTTTCAAACACACACACACACACACACACACACACACACACACACACACACACACACACACACACACACACACACACACACACACACACACACACACACACACACACACACACACACACACACACACACACAGACACAGACACAGACACAGACACAGACACACACACACACACACACACAGACAGACACAGACACACACACACAGACACAGACACAGACACAGGCACAGGCACAGGCAGACGCACACGCACACGCACATGCACACACACACACACACACACACACACACACGCACATGCACACACACACACACACACACACACACACACACACACACACACACACACACACACACACACACACACACATATTGTTTAGAGCAAGACACAAGAAAGCACTGGGAGCCCTATGCAACATGCTTTAAAGTTCAAGCGGAACGCCACACTCAATCATCTCGGCTGTTAGTGTCTCGGCTGAATAAATGTTGTATCTTCGCAGCCAGATTTGGAGTTTCAGTAAGCTATTCCTCAATGAGCTTTTACAGGAAACCGTAAATGAGATTACAAAGACAAAAACTCTGACTCGTGGTGATGTGAAAGCAATGCACATGCTAAGCCCACACAAACATGCAGTTTAACAGCAGCTAATCACGGTCTTGACATTTTCCCGTAGTTGAGTGTTTCCTCATAAGCAGTCAGTTAACACTTTAGTTGTTAGTCACAGCTTCCCATGCTTCTTTGAAATGCAATGGCCGAGGTTGAGAAGGGGGTGTGGAGTCCCCTCCAGAGGTCTGGACTATATTCACCAGATTCCTGGGTGGCAGGTCACGGACACTTCTCAGAGGAAGGAAAACAATGTAGGGTGACTCAGTGTGAAAAGCACCCATGCATACTAGTACTGAAGTTCCTCTTTCATGTTTAACTGACACATTCATGACATACCATCACGAGAAATTATGTGTTTTTAGTCTCAGAGTTTATGTTGGGAATAGAATACCATACTAAATTACTATAGCATTTACTTTAAAATCACTTTTTTTCTAATTCTGATTTATTTATTTTTTATATTTTTTTTATTATTATTAAGCATTATTTTTATGGATTCCATTTTAATGGTTGAATGCATTTTTAACAATCAGAAAGCATATATTATATTGAAATATAATTGAAATCATCAAACTTATATAATTTAACATCAAATTATAAAAAGTTTAACAAAAATGAAATGTTTAGGGCCTTATGAAATGTGTTTTGTTTTTCTCAAATTATTTTTCTGGATTCTGTTTCAATAGTTTAATTACGTTTTTATAATCAAAAAGTAATTAGTTTTTATTAAATTCACCAAATTCTGTCACATTGCACATTATACTGTAAATTATATTTCTATGACTAGATTCCACGATGCTGTACATATTTTCTATTGCAAAGTCATAAGGCCCAATGTTTCTTTAGAATATAATATTTCTACTGTCCGTAATATGCAAACTGTCTGTATGCTTAAGATGATCTACTACAATTGCCAAACTGTATTACTGCATACTGTATCCCACAATGCAATGCACTACTCTTGACCATTGTGATGAATAACCTAGAACAGGTAAATTATGCCAAGATAATCGTGTTAGTGATAGTGAGAGAAGTGTATGTATTAAATTAAATCCTTCATATCTGCATACCAACACACAGCACATTAGAAGTAGTTATTCTGCATAATCACACAGCAAAGTTAGGATCTATAAATACTACTGAAGTGTGTGATTTTATTCTGCGCTAGTTAACAAGAGTGACCAGCTCTGATAAAACATTTGCACATACGAAAGTTTAAAGCCCACTTCATGAAAAATAGCTTTAGAATATTTACAATTCTGTAATATTTATATGATAATAACAACATTTTTTGTGATTACTCAAGTTTTACTGCGGTAACATGGATCATCAAGTTATTCAATATTTAACATTTTTAATTACCTTTATATACACATTTTTATTTCTGGATTCATTATTTGATTCGACTGGCAAAAATTAAGATGTTTCACACAAAACTGAATCAAAAATGTAATATTAGTTTTGAGATGAAAACTGAACATCATTTGATTAATAATGATGTTAAAACTGCCCAAAAAAAACTTAAACCAACCTAAGAGCCAGTTAAAGACATCTGAGATGGGTTTTAGCTGGTTTAAATATGGTCTGTGAGCTTGGTCAAGCTGGTTTAGTCTCCCATCTTGACCAACTGATAATTGCATAAAATCAGCCAACAAACCAGACTTTTTTCATCAGTGATATCAGCCATGATTTTTACATCCTTAACTCTTTTGACTGAACTGGCAAAAGTTCAAACTAGAGTCAAAATGCATGGCTGCAAGAGACGTTAAACATACAAAGCATATGCAGCATGCAGTGTGCAGTTTCACACGGTATGTCTTGCATTTGAACACAGCCATAGTCTTAAATGATACCAGATATAGAGTGCTATTACAGACGCCAGTCCTGCTCAACAAGCAAACACATTGGCCAGCGGTCACAGCAGACCAGATAAAGCCACTGACGGATGCCCGAGACTCACCGTTCATCAGCGCAGTAAGACACCAGCAATCCAAAAGCAGAAGTCAACTGGTGCCACTGCCGTTGACCGACTGGAATAAACCATCGACTGGAGAACGGGGGGAGGGAAGCCAATGTTTGCTTAACATGACCCAGAAAGGGCAGGCTGCTACCGTGGGAGAGGAGTGAGGAACAGATAAACCTCACTTCCGAAAAGGAGACTCCTACCTCGCTTACGTGGGCGAGAGAGAAACACACGCATACAGGGAAGCTGTAAAAAAGTCCCTGAAGTGACAGTAAACAGTCGTTGTGGCCTGAACCAATGGTGAACGTGTGGGGATATGGGATAATGTGGGACGCTGACCCTGTGAAACCGGGAACAGATCATGGCAAACACTTCTCTGCATTTATTTTGCAGTATTAGCACTTGAAGAAAATGAAAGTTCCCAACACATCCCATTTGATTCCAATCAAAATGACTTGAATGCACATCATATGATTTTCAGAAGGATTTGAAGATGGCATAACGCACATTCATTAACAAAATGTATGCTTTGACAATAAAATGCTAAAATCTTGCCAAATATTCATCTTCATCTATTCCATCATCTCCCCCTGGACGGACCTCCAGGCTGTCTTTCTACATTTTTGTTCATTTCTCATCCTTCATCTTCTATAAACGTCCTCATTCCAGCCTCTGGAGGAACAGCCTGTGTGACTCAATCTGCTTCTGTTTAGTAAATATTTCTGAAATACATTCATAGTTCACGAATGACCTCACGTAGCTTATAAAATACTGAATTCACAAGCTCACCAGAAAAGGCAGTAATATTTAGCTTACACCTTGAAAACATGTTAGTGTATACATCTTAATCATCATTATTATTATATATTTTGCAAGGTTAAAATGTGCTTCATCATAAATCATTCTCTCTTTATAAATATCTCAGTTTTAGGGAAGTAGTAGGGACATTTCATTTTACAATCATGTAATAAAAATATCAAATTGTCAGATATTGTAACAGACACATTGACCTGGATGATATCATAATTACATAATAGCACGTTTCTGCATATTGGTCGCACTACATGTTTTTTTTGGTCGCACCACATGAATTTGATGGATAAGGGTTTTTGATACATAATATTTTAACAAATAAAACGTTTTGTGTTTAAGAATATTAATTGTACCACCTTGACATGTTGTTGGCTTCATTTCCCAAAAATATCAAAGTCAATTCATTATATATCAGTGTTATTTAATATTATTAATATACTATTACAGTATTCATTCATATTTAAATTTGTTTTTCAGGTTTTTCTTTCATATTTTAAGATCTTTATCTAATATATCAAATTTATTCCAGATCTATAGCAATTAAAGAAAACTATTTGTAATACTGCATTTCCTTAATATGAATAAATATGTGTAGTATTTTCAGTTGTAGTCAACATTAACAACACTGCATCATGTAAATGGTGTACTGGAGTCTGTGTTTACATGAAGTGCACTGTATTCATTTCCGAACAGATGATCAGATTCAGGGTGATACAGGTGAACAACATCCCAGAGAGGGACCCAAATCCAGGCCTGAAACACACAGCCATGGCTAAAGGTCATACACGTGCTCACTGCCCATCCCATCACCATGGCAACAAGCCCCCATCAAACGAACTATCACCAATTAAATCAATACGTTCTGTATCCTTTCAGGGTTGTTTGATTGGATAGAGGAGCGGCCAATCAGAAGCGTTCTGCAGGAACAGCTGTGAGGTGGTGTGGGGTCACGAGCAACCTTTAGTGCACCACGACACAATTACGCACGATAAATAAACAGCAATATAGAGGTAATGATAGAGAGAGAGAGTGAGAGAGAGAGAGAGAGAGAGAGAGAGAGAGAGAGAGAGAGAGAGAGAGAGAGAGAGAGAGAGAGAGAGAGAGAGAGAGAGAGAGAGAGAGAGAGAGAGAGAGAGAGAGAGAGAGAGAGAGAGAGAGAGAGAGAGAGAGAGAGCATGCACATGGAGGTTATGAAACCAGCTATAATTGTTATTTATGAAGGCCTTTTTAAAGCCTTGACGCAATGGAGAAAAACGTAAGGTCTCTACATCAGCCTTGATACTTTTAAAAGTAAACATGATATATTATCTAAACATACTCTAAACAGGGAGAAAAGAGGACGGTCCCAGTGTTAGGAAAGAGGCTGACGTTTATTTTCAAGGTCCTCGAATATTTCAATCCAACATTAAATATCTCCATATATGCTCAGATATTACTAAACAGCTGTCATGAAAAAAATACAGTCCGAATTTGGGAAATATATAGATGCGCCAATACTTATGTAAATACTAGCCAATTCTTATTTATAGATTATATTAAAATTAAATAAATAATGAGTATTTAAAACAAACAATAACTTTAAATGTTACAAGTTAATTTAGAAATCACACCATTATTAATGTAAGGTATGAAAAATGTGTTGATTTTGAAATTTGAAAGATTACTTTTACCAGAAATAAACAAACAAATATTATTCAAATATATAACAGGCCTAATAAAAAATATTAATATAATGCAAGTCAAGTCAAATATATTATAGTGTTGTTCACAACAGAAAATCATGATGTTAATGTTTATAACAGATTCATATCTGCTTTATAGCATTTGGCAGATGAGTTATTTGATATATAGCATATTTCATTTTATATGAATATACTGTATGTATGCAGCTAAAGTAGGATATACTATATTAGCCATAAACCATATACATAGCCATATATACTATAGCCAGCGATATAGTTTCTACAACTTTTCATCGATACATAAATCACACAGTTGGGATTTGTGATATTGTGCATACATAACATAACATAATAATATCAATATTAATATACTAATTAGCATTTTTAAATATAAAAAGATGACATTAAATGTATTTTAAGGAATATGACTATGCATTTCTTGTTTTTCAGAAGAAAAAGTCTAACCGCGGCCAGTGTATATTAGTGAAGGAGGTTAACTAATCATAACAGAGGCTGTTTACTAGTGGTTCACGTTTCGGATCATATTGTGAGTCACGGATAATATCATTTTTCAGCAAGAAAACAATATACATTGTATATCAATGTAACTTTGCTTTCCTATTATTATTTAATGCACACTTTATTTACTTCTTCACCATAAAAACTAAGTTCAAACATGATTTAAAACATAGATAAATACAATATAACAAAGTTACAAATAGAATAAGATATAACAGTATTATTCAGGTACAGAAATATAATAATTAAGTGTAAAATAACACTGCATAGTGTTCACTGTATAAATCAAACATAATAATATTTGTTACAGTTGTGTTTTGTTGTTTGGTTAATATTAATGACAGACAGCAGCGGGTATTTATAAGCTGCTGTCCCTTTAAGACAGAATGAGCAGATCTAATATGATACACATCTGATTTATTTCCCAGCTGTTTTTATTCACATAATCCACTGTTTATGAGGATGATTGCTGAGACGGGTATTCTGATATAATTGTATGTGTGTGTCTGCTCAAGCTCAGGGAGATGTGAAAGACGAATCAGTTGGGTGTTTGTGTGTTGTCTGAAACGCACCTGTGTGTTTGCGCAGGTGTGTGTGGATGTGCGCATAGAAAACATCGAGTTCTCTTTCGCCTCTTCTTGCGTTGTAATGGTTTAAAAATGCTTGAATGTTTAAAAGACAAAACACATACAAATGACAAACTTTCACTCTATGATGGTTACATGTAGCAGGTTATCCGTAAATCTGAACCCCTATCATTTACATTCAGAAGTCTTAAAGGTACGCCATCCCAAAAAGGCTGATGTAATTCTAAAAGCAAACAGTCACACGTGTGTATAAGTTAAAGGCCAACGAGAAACATATGGCGAGACGGAGAAAAAGAGCAGCCTTGCGAGGGGAAGGGAGAGGTTTTCCCAAGTTCCAGGAGTGGTGCGGCGCTTTCTCTGCGCGGAATGTGATTGTTTGAAGTGGTTTCCTGAGGAGTGTTTTTGAAAGGAAACAGCTCGCTGGGGGAAGGCTGGCATAGCCCAACCTCTGCCCCTGAGAGCTACAAAAACCCTCACACTCCTGCCCCGAGAAACCCACCCAAGCCACCTGAGAGAGAGAGAGAGAGAGAGAGAGAGAGAGAGAGAGAGAGAGAGAGAGAGAGAGAGAGAGAGAGAGAGAGAGAGAGAGAGAGAGAGAGAGAGAGACAGCTACATACACACACACACACACACAGAGAGAGAGAGACTAGCACTGCCACACACGTCCCTGCCGGCCCTCAGAGTCCATCCGAGGGAAAGATGAGGTAACAAAGCCTGCTTTACACAGCCAGCATGGGCATTACTGCATCCACACGAGAGGAATACTGAAGAGAGAGGGGGGGAAACGGTCTGCAGTCCCCCAAATGAAGGTGCTCAGACAGTCTGTCGCCGGCAGACATGGGTGAGGTCCCAGAACAAATAATCACGCACAGTACATGATTACATACACAATCTACATTCAGATATGAATGCATTTACAGATGAGCGATTACGACAAATATCCTTCACGCAACAATAGGGCTGCTTAATATTGTGGGGGGGGGGACCAAATGTGATTTTTTTTATATAAAAACTGTCTGTTAAAACAAAAATCCAGATTCACTGTGCTTGTTTGTAGAGCTGCACAATATGGTGTGTTTTTATGCATCAATGTTGCTCCCAAAATATAATTATAATAATTATAGTAGTAGTAGTAGTAATTATTATTATTGTTGTTATTGTTACTATTACTACTACTAAACTAAAAAATTAACTTGCAAAAAAATAGGAACAAAATAAGAAATACCTATTCGTAATATTTCACTGCAAAAATATCACTACTAATAATAACTATATTTACATTGCAAAAATTGTAAATGACAACACTAATGTTTATGGCTGTCCTAAATTCTTCATTTTCAAACGTTAAACCATCAAACTTTTATTTTGAGAAGCCTGTCGAGTTTCTCTAAGCTATATCACAATTTCAGATTTATTTGGATTATTCAAGATTCAACATTCAAGATTGTATTTGTCACATACTCAGTTATATATATATATATATATATATATACATAACCAAAAGTGAAAAGTCAGGGCCGCTCCATAGATAGTGCAAAATTTAGACAAGTCTAAGACCCAAAAAAGGTCATAAACATGGAGATAAAGATAATAAGACTGTACAGCATTAAATAAAGCGCCCGGGAGTACAGGACATTACACAATAATCAAAACCTTTGAAAGGAGAAAATACTTATACTTTATCTATTACATATTACATAATAATTTTCTGTAAAACTGTAAAACATAAACAGCCTTAAAACAAGATTTACATTTACTGGGAAAATGTTGCATGAGATTTTAATGTATTTACAGAGAAACTTTTTGCTTGTTTGTTTTAATGTTGTTTTGTAGGTTTGTTCTGTACATTTTAGCAGGAATCTAACCCAGTTTAGTGAGTTTTATGCTTACAACATGCAATAACTACTTTTCTCAGTTCTACCAAAAACGGTTCTCCCATTGACTGCACTCTTGTATTTCAGAGGAAGTGAGAGCATTTCCAGTTTGATCAAGGCTTTGAGGTGTGACCACACACACACACACACACACACACACACACACACACACACACACACACACACACACACACACACACACACACACATGTTGGTTTTTATGGTTTACGGGGACTTTCCATAGGCGTAATGGTTTTTATACTGTACAAACCGTATGTGCTATTGCCCTACACCTACCCTACACCTAAACTTAGCCCTCACAGGAGACGGTGCATTTCTATTTTCCCTCAAAAAAACTCACTCTGTATGATTTATAAGCGTTTTTAAATTATGGGACACTGAAAATGTCCTCATAAATCACCTTCTCCTTGTAATACCTATGTCATACCCATGTCATTATACAAATTTGTGTCCTCATAAACCACATAAACATGCCCACCACACCACACACACACACACACACACACACACACACACACACACACACACACACACACACACACACACACACACACACACACACACACACACACAGACACAGACACAGACACACACACACACACACACACACACACACACACACACACTCACACACACACACACACACACACACACACACACACACACACACACACACACACACACACACACACACACACACACACACACACACACACACACACACACACACACACACACACACACACACACACACACACACACACACACACAATCTGTAGAATCTTAACAGCAAAGGTCAGGGCCTAAGTGACCTTGCCTGATCATTTGAGGAAGTGGAATTCCTCTCAGGGTGTGGATTACACAAACAAAACACACATTGCCTTGCCGAAAGGGGATATGTATGTAGCTGGGAAAGCTCTGATAAATCGGATGACACCAGATCTGTAATTAGACCAGCGCTCTCCAGAGACGTCAACTCACTGGCCCAGTGTCTTTCTGCTCAAGTGTTAACTTCATGCAATCTTTCTATGGTTCTGTAACAATTGCATGAAGTCTTGGCCTTTTGTCTTACACAAAATTAATGCTATGTTATCATTTAATCACCTTCATGTCATTACAAACCCATAAACTTCCGTTCATCTTCGAAACACATACGTATATTTGAATCAACTCTGAGAGGTTTCTGTCCCTCTGCTGAAAGTTTAATCTTCAAAAAGTTCATGAAGACATGGTAAAAATAATCCATTTGAATCTTGTTAAAGTCTTCTGAAGAGACAATGTTTTATATGATGAACAGATCTAACTGAGACTATTATTCACATAGAAAACAGATCTAACACACCTACATAGAGCACATTAAATATGGTCAATGGAAGCTCAACTTTCTTGATGCACAAGATCAAACCTCATTCAGAAGACTTGGATTAAACCGCTCGATATGGATTATCATGGAATCGTGTGCATTATGGATGTTTTGAAACTTTTGGTAAATGAATGAAGAGGCAGAAATCTAATTTAATTTCATTAAAAGTGTGTTTCAAAGAGTAACAGGTTTGGAACAACATGACTCCATACAGCAATTAATTTATTTGTTTTTCCAAAAATATTTTTGATACATTTCAAAATGTTCAAAAAGTGTAAACAAATTTTGCTAAAATGTTAATAAGTTACTATTTTAATCTAGGTATGTAAATATATTTTCTACTAATATATTTTTGGCCATTTATATATATATTTTTCAATATATTCCAAAAAATTGACAAATTTTTAAAGGCTTTTAAAAATACATTTTCCCTCCATATATTTAAATAAATTCATGTCACATATAAAGAAAAAACATATTTATTGTCTTTAACACATTTTAGTAAAAATCAGTAAAAAAAATTACAGTATTACAATACATTACAAAGATATTCAACATTAATATAAATCTAGTTTTGATCTCTAATAGGCAATTCCATCATTTGGGACATTTTATTTAGTAAGTTTGAAAATAAATATAATTTCATTTTTTATATTTCTTATTCATTCATGCAGTAAGGCACATAATTTTAATTTTTGGTTGCCATTATAGTAATATGTATGCCTGATGTCTATATTCTCACGGTCTCTGTAATAAACACTTTTTAGTGTTTTCACAGGAATCCAAATGAAGTGCAAAGTAAGTGAAACAAATGTATTTTCAGTTACGCTCTCAGAATCTCTTTTGATAAAGCCAAAAGTAATTGATATGTTTGTTTGCTGCTCTTTCTGCATCATCTGTTGACATATGATTTTAAGGTGTGGTGATTCGGTTGTCATTTTCTAAAAATGAAACAATTCTGTATGACTCTATTTCAATTCTTTACAAACCCTTCGGTCAATCAGCAGGTTGACTCCCACCCCAAACTCACACCCTTGACAGTCAGACTGCTAAAGAAACAGAGTCACAGCCTCGTTCAGGAAGTCAAGCTACCGATAGCTTTCTGTCGCTACACATTACACTGAACTAACCAAAGAGTTTGAACTAAAACATTACACCTATTCAGATTTGTTCCTTCCTTTTTGTTAAAGTAACTGTAATGCTACAAACAGTGAATATGAAAGGGTGAGCGGGCGAAACGAGGGTGTGAGAGTGAGAGAGAAACTGCTGGCCCGAGCTCTCAGTGGTGACACGAAACGGAAGTCAGGGTTCAGCAATCTCCTTTTCCTCTTTTCTTCAATTCATGACCTCTCTCCACACTCCGACAGCGAGACCCGCTCAATAACTCGCACATGCACACACAAACACACACCTGTTCTGCAGACAGAGCAAACCACTAATTATCTCTCAGACACTTCACTGCATCCAAACAGGGACTAATCCACTAGATCAACATCTTCTGTAGGTCTTGGTACAATGAGTCCCAAACATAAGCAATGACTTCAACTACAATCAGAGGGAATGGTTAGGCTGAAAATAAAGTTGCTCAGGCCACTAAACCAAGCCTTCACTGAGGAAAGAGAAACTACGAATGAGAACTCATTTTAATATATCGACTGTTTCTTTAAAAGGAAATTAAATTGAGAGCAAACTGGGACTCCTACCCCCCGGTTTCACAGACAAGGCTTAAGCCTGGTCCTAGACTAAAATCTAAGTCTGAGCTTAAAACATGTCAGTGCCTTTGTTTTGTCTTAAGATGCACCCCAGAAATGATTTTTTTTCTAAGGCATGTTTATAAAAAATACTTTAATTGAACTATGGCCTAATCCTGGCTTAAGCTAAGCCCTGTCTGTGAAACCGGGCCCTAAAGTCTCCTAAAGTTGAAACAACTGCAAAGGTCCATTTACCTTGGGTGACATGTCTGGACCTATGAAGTTGTTTAAGAATACATTTAAAAATGCACTTCATACAGAAAATGACTTCTATGATGAACATGCTTGCATGCAGGCATTTAATTTTTTTTACATGTGGTTCAAAGAAAAAAATTATAGACTGTAATATAGTCAAAAAAGTCTTGATACAATGCAAATTAATTAAAAAAGCAGTGAAGCAATTGCTTTTAAAAATATTATTAATATTTGGAAAAAAATCCACTAAATCAAAGTCAGTATGGTGTAACCATTTTGAGAAAATCATTCGACAGAGATGCTCTTTAGACCCACATGAGTCCAGATCAATAAGTGTTAAGATATAAATGACATATTCTGACATTTTTAGCTGTGTTTGTTCAGGTCAAATGTAACCCTAAGAAAATCTCTTGATATTCATGACACCAAATGTCATTATATTTAAAAATACACATTTATTCAATATACACTCACCGGCCACTTTATTAGGTACACGTGTTCAATTGCTTGGTAACACAAATTGCTAATCAGCCAATCACATGGCAGCAACTCAATGTATTTAGTTATCTAGATGTGGTGAAGATGATTTGCTGAAGATCAATCTGAGCATCAGAATGGGGAAGAAAGGGGATTTAAGTGACTTTGAACGTGGAATGGTTGTTGGTGCCAGACGTGTTGGTCTGAGTATTTCAGAAACTACTGATCTACTGGGATTATCACGCACAACCATCTCTAGGGTTTACAGAGAATGGTCCGAAAAAGAGAAAATATCCAGTGAGCAGCGGTTGTGTGGACGAAAATGCCTTGTTGATGTCAGAGGTCAGAGGAGAATGAGCAGACTGGTTAGAGATGATAGAAAGGCAACAGTAACTCAAATAACCACTCGTTACAACCAAGGTATGCAGAATACCATCTCTGAACGCACAACACGTCGAACCCTGAAGCAGATGGGCTCCAGCAGCAGAAGACCACACCGAGTGCTGCTCCTGTCAGCCAAGAACAGGACACGGAGGATACAATTCACACAGGATCACCAAAAATGGACAATAGAAGATTGTAAAAACATTGCCTGCTCTGATGAGTCTCGATTTCTGCTGCAACATTCAGATGGTAGGGTCAGAATTTGGTGTAAAGAACATGAAAGCATGGATCCATCCTGCCTTGTCTCAGCGGTTCAGGCTGCTGGTGGTGTAATGGTGTGTGGGGATATTTTCTTGGCACACTTTGGGCCCCTTAGTACCAATTGAGCATCATTTAAACGCCACAGCCTACCTGAGTATTGTTGCTGACCATGTCCATTCCTTTGACTACAGTGTACCCATCTTCTGATGGCTACTTCCAGCAGGATAATGCACCATGTCACAAAGCTCAAATCATCTCAGACTGGTTTCTTGAACATGACAATGAGTTCACTTTCCTCAAATGGCCTCCACAGTCACCAGATCTCAATCCAATAGAGCACCTTTGGGATGTGGTGGAACGGGAAATTCACATCATGGATGTGCAGCCGACAAATCTGCAGCAACTGCGTGATGCTATCATGTCAATATGGACCAAAATATCTGAGGAATGTTTCCAACACCTTGTTGAATCAATGCCACGAAGAATTAAGACAGTTCTGAAGGCAAAAGGGGGTCCAACCCGGTACTAGCAAGGTGTACCTAATAAAGTGGCCAGTGAGTGTGTATGTATATATATATATATATATATATATGTTTGAATATGTTTTGAAGTTGAGAAAATTAAGTTTTTATTTGATGGTTGCACCACTTGACATTTTAGAATAATTACACCAACAATTTCGGTATCCTGTAATATATGATTTTTTTCAAAGTTGTAAATAAACCATTATTAGAGTGTGTTCTACAAAATAAACTATTTCAGTCTTTCTACTTTAAAATTAAACAATGTAATGGAATATTGCTTGCTGTTTATTCTAATTAACTGTGATATTTCCTAGCAATTTCTGACGAAAACTGTTTCTATACCATTTTTTTTCAGAGTAGATAACTGCATAAACATTAACAGATATAAACTTTCTAAGAACTTGCCACCTGTTTTAAACTAGATGTTCTTTTAAACTAGATATTTTTGGGGGGCTCATTGACCCAAATGCTGTTTAGACTAGAGACACAATAGTATGTAAATGCTGCATAAGGAGCGTCTGCACCAAATGTAAACAGCTACAAATAGCATCTTGTTTTCATAAACTGCAAATAGTGATAAATTCTATTCACATGCACAAAGTGAAAGCAATATGCTGTGCTAAGGCTAAACTGTCTGAGCAATAAAGGCAGAAACATCACCATAACCATATTGAAACAGTCTGTAGTAAACACATACTTGTGCATATATTCTCACCGTCTCAAGTCGGCAACGGCTTTTGCACCTGGATAGCAGGAAAATAAAACAATAAATCAATTCCTCATTCAACAAGCCGCATCACACAGAACCGTGAACAAGTACTGTATGTTCCTCACACGAAGACAAGAAAGACACTGCCACCCCCTTCTCATTTCCTTTTCTCTTCTCTCTCTGTGGTGATGGCCTCCGTCACAGAGAGACCATAAACAGCGAGCAGAATGCTTTCAGACAGGCGGGAGGGACGAATGAGAGCAGATGAATGTGCAGAAAACAACACAAGCAGGGGAGTTTGAAAACCACAGTCAGGAGGGTCTGCGAGAGTAGGAGGGAGTTTGAGTCACAAAAAAGGGATGAGAGAGAATCATCGGGGGAGTTTTCTGAAGGGATGATGACAACGGGGAAAGTAAACAGTTCCGCCTACGAAAAACGCCTGGGCCCGCTGCTTGATTCATGCAACAACATGACAAAGTAGAGGACAGTTCCTAATAAATTAAAGTATCACCCAGAGAAAGAGAAAGTGAGCTGTAAAAAGTGGTTATTGCACATTGATCCATGCTGCTCATATGGGGAACGTAGGTTAAAATCTTGCTTGCAACAATGTATCTTCTGCCAGGTGAAAATAGGAAGTCTACAGAGTCCCTAAAAAGACATGGAGATGATAAAAAATAAAAAGATGGGAATAAAAATATATTTTAATGATTTAGTGTTCTCTCGCAAAACCTTTGAGTTCACCTGAGAAACTTTGGTGTTTGTGATGGAAATAATAATATCAGGTGGTTTTGTAATTGAACACAAATGTACTGCAAGCAAATGCAGGTGTTCTGCAAAAAAAGTAAAAATTATTGTAGGAATGCAATAGTTTTGCGAAAGAATGCCAATGTGAGCGAACATAACCTTTGTTTTGCGAGTGAATGCTTAGTTTCTTGCTGGATCGCTACTTCCATGTTATTGCTTTAATATGTAAAAATAAGTTTTCCCAAAATAGAGATAGATAGGCAAAAAGTTAATTCTGTAATTATTTACACACGGTGGTCATGTATGTGGGCAACACAAATTCGAATCTTGGTCTCAAAACTGACCGCAAAGAAAAAATGAACATTTCAAACCCTTTCTAAAGATGAACACAAAACAAGATGTTTATCAAAATGTTCATGCTTCCCCTTTAAATGAATGGTGACTAGTGGCTATCAAGCTCCAAAAGGTAAAAATAATACCATAATGCACTCAAAAATGTGTCTAAATTTGAACTATATTTCTGAATCATTAGTTTCAACATCTTCATTCACGTTTCATAGAAGAAAGTGCCATATGAGTTTTAAAAGAGTAAAACAAAAAAGAAAATCCAACCTGAAATAACATAGGCTCGACCATCTTACCATTTATAACGTACATTTACATCAAGCTATTTAGAGTATCCACCGGGACATACAGTGTCACATAAAAACAAACCGCAACCCTTCCTTTCCTCAGTATATAGTCGCTCCACAGAAACTCCCATTCAAGATCGCCCCACCAGTCCCTATTCCCACAGTCCTCTGGCCACTCATTCATAGGGCCTTCATTCAGAGTGTGCTAACACTTGTGCACCGTTAGAGGGGGCTTCCATTGTGGCCAGTTAAAGGGTCCAGGGACAGAGAGCCGTACTGTTGTGGTACAAAAGGCCATTCTGTTCTGTGCCGGCAGCCCATCATGGCCTGATGTAGTTAGACACTTGAGCGCACTTCACATGAGCCCCCCTTTCCCTGAAAACCAATGAGCACAACGTATGAAGAACTGCTGATAGATGTTTTTTATGAAATTATGTTTTTGACAATAAAGTTAAAGCAAAATGCCATCTGCAACCCATTTTACTTCCACAATGTGAGTGTAACCTAACTGTCAATGTTGAAGAATGGAGGGCAGGACTTGATTTTATTTGCAGGGCACTGATTAGATCATGAAAAGTGGGTGTTTTATAGTAGAATGGAAGAGGTGGTTGAAGGGAGGTGTTGAGAATTAAGGCAGACTGGTGACACCAGCTGAAAAGGAAAGTTGTTGCACAGGCACAAGAAGTTACTACATTTTGATTGCACCGAAACATTTTTGGAATAACGTGCACCAGTGAATCGTACAGAAAACAGCGTGGAATGTGCACTAAAGAAATAAATAGTGTAACTATAACATTTATGTCAAAATAAAGTAAAAAATGTATATACATACACAATCAGTGTTGCCTAATTATTACTGTTCACATTTGTGCCATTTTTTTATAAAGTTCATAAAGTTCTAGTCGGAAATTGGCCGTATAAGGCCTCTCTAAGACCGTTCATGTCCTATTTCCGACTAGGAAACTCATATTTACGATAATTCTGATAGCACGTGAATGCAGTAGAAGATTATATTAATATTCCTGTAGCTAAAACAGTAGAGCACTGGGCTGGAAAGACCAACGTCATTGGATTGATTGCTAGGGAAAGTATGAACTGATAAAACATACTTTGAATGCAATTTAAGCTGTTTTAGATAAAAGCATCTGACAAATGCGTAATGTAATGCGTAATATTTTAAACACATTTGTGACACTGATCATGTGTCACAAACTAACACATTTGTACAACATTTTAACATAACCATGCAGCTCGGGTGCTGCTAGTGAAATTGTGAAAAAAAAAATACTAAGACATTTGGAGAGAAGTATCTGTGAGGAATTTCATTCAGGATTTAGATCATATCATTGCACTGAAACTGCACTCATCAGAGGGCTCTTTTAATGACTGACCACAACACTGTCTTAAATAAGCTTGAAAATTATGTTGGCATTAATGGAAAAGCATTAGCATAATTTACTAATGATTTATCTGACTGTTATCACTTTGTAGCAAGAAATGAAAAGGTGTCATAGTCATATAAATCACAATTTTGATATGGTGCGCTGCAAGGCTCAATACTAGGACCGCTTTTTAAATAATACAATCAGCTCTATATTTCCTTGAGGTCACACAAAACCTACCAATTCTCTAAACTAATGGACTGCATAGATAATATTAAAAACTGGATGACTAACTATTGAAAAAACTATTAATTACTGGACCAAAAACCTTCAAACGCAATACCATAGAATACAACGTGTCTCTTGATGAATGGTCAGGGTTAAGGTCTTGGTCTTCAGTTAAGAACCAGGGTGTACTATTTGATAGCAATCTGTCATGTTAAAGTCACATTTCTAGCATTTGTAAAACAATGTTTTTTTTCATATTAGAAATATCTCTAAATTAGCATCAAATGGTGAAAAACAAATTCATGCATCCATGACCTCAAGACTAGATTATTGCATTAATGGGTGGATGTCCAGCAGTTTTTACTAGAATATCTAATTAAACAAAACATTCTGAAGTTAATAAAAATTCTTCAGTTTATAGTTTCAGTCTGAGTGTTCACACTTTAAAAAAAAATGCATTTGAGCTATGTTCAACAGCAGTGTTAATGTAGCCATTCAGGGTAAAATGGTACAAAACGGCATCTGCTTAGAGATTGTATATTCTCTTTTCCATTTGCTATGCCACCCTCGGTTTGAGTGTGTCATTGATTAAACAGAACAACAATGTGTGTGTGTGTGTGTGTTTCTGAGAAAGAGAGAGAGAGAGAGAGAGAGAGAGAGAGAGAGAGTATAATCCCCATGGAGTCCGAATGACGTCACCGATCTGGGCATCAAGGTTACCTCACTCCCCGCATGCAAGACCGCGAAGAGGAAGAAGGGAGGAATGGAGGAAAAACAGAAGGAAGGAAGGAAGGAAGAGAAAGACAGTGGGGAGAGTGCAGAGTTTTGATGGGTTTGCATGAAATAGGACAAAAAAATCAGATCACCTACAGATTCAGTCTCATATACGCTTTAACTTGAGCACCAACATTATTCTTTCTTTAAAAAACACAAACTGTTGACCGACACACATTTAGTAATGTGTGGAAAATTTAGGTCTCTGTTCACATACGCAAATTATGCAAATGCATACCGCTTTTATACAAAAGTGGAAATGCATCACAGGAATCATGGCAGGGAGCAGTCTGAACGTCACTGTAGAGCTGTTCTTCACAGCATATCGTCATCTATTAACTGCTTACTTCCTGTCTTCCTGTGAATTTCTGCTTGTGCAACCATGACAGACTTCAAATAGCTTCCCTCCTGTTGTGTCTAAGCTTTCACACATGTGTGCACAGAAACCTTACACTGCAAAAAACATCTTCTTAATCAGTATTTTATACAGTTAATATTGACACACTAAAAAACAAGATAAATTTACTTGAGAAGAAATTATGTGAATAACACTTCCATTCAAAGAATAATAAAACTGTAAAATAATCAAATATATATTTTTATTCATATAGCACCTTTCATACATTAAATGCAACTCAAAGTGCTACTAAAAAGTTACACTAAATAAACTAAAGATATATTTTCTGAAAACAAATGGAGCATAGCGGTAGTTCTGGCAGGCCATGTTAGTCAAGCTCACATCAGCTGACACTCAGCTGATCCACGTCTACCTATAGGATCACGACACCTAGCATAGTTCCCTTCATAAGAGCCCTTCAGTCATTATTCAGCAGCTAGCGCTTCGCTCAGGAACTAATAGACGGTTTCATCGAGCGCACGCGCCCGGACCGAAGTTAACTTCCGGTCTGTGTTTGTATATCGGGCTGTTAGTGGCACCGGCTACAAACACAGTTAAAGTGATGAGTAATGAAGTTGGGCTCGGGTTGTTGTGCTGTGGAATGTGTTTCACATACATACATTTATTTGTGGCGACCCACCACTATATCAACACTTTCCCAAAAGGCTTTGCTGAATAAACATGAGCACGTAATGCACATTTAAAAATCTAATTTCTGAAGGAACACTGTCTTTAGAAAATGTTTGATGTCATTTTCATTTCATCTTGCATGTTATATGTCTGATAAAGCAGCGTTTGTAAGCTCAGTTTACAGCCGTTAACGGCCGCAAACCTCTAACGTTAACGTTATTTCTCCCGCTTTTAAGTGTCTCCTGCTGGCAGAGAGTGAATTTGCATTTTTAATAAGTCCGTCCAAGTAGTTATCGCTGCATCTCAGTCCGTCTGATTTACGAAGCAAACGTATTTTGCTTGTTATAAAAAAATTATCTACTCCAGAGGGACTGTTGTTATTGATTATATTTGGATGTCTACCGGAAGTTAAGTTAGGGCCACAAACACGCGCATGCGCAGTAATGTTTGTTTATGTTGTTGCCGTGAAACCGTCTATAGACGGCGAATTCCATCTCCATAGGAAGCGTTCAATCAGGATTTTCGACAGGATTCCCGCAGAGTGTCTCACCAGTTTCAAGTTGTGAACTTAAAGTGAATTAGCCGTGTTGCTCATCAAGCCAATTGACAGAAAGCAATCGGAGCGAGCACAGCTCCTCGCAATTAATATAGACACTTTGCC
Source organism: Ptychobarbus kaznakovi (assembly GCA_027422405.1). Lineage (NCBI taxonomy): Eukaryota > Metazoa > Chordata > Actinopteri > Cypriniformes > Cyprinidae > Ptychobarbus > Ptychobarbus kaznakovi. The sequence goes on from CM049813.1 coordinate 2,131,588, forward strand.
CACAATTCATCGCTGAAGTTGTTCTAATAAGACTGCATCAACAACTTTACACAATCTGCTTCCCCGCTGAAAAAAGCAAGATATTCAAGAAAGGTTAAAGCATCCATGTAACAACTGACCATTTCACCCTGTATTCATCTCTGAATATCTTCACGAAGCTAAGCACTGTTTCTTTCATTTTATTGCCTAATGCTATGTTAGCGAACATGCAGAGGTGGAAAGTAACGAATTACATTTACTCGCGTTACTGTAATTGAGTAGCTTTTTTGTGTACTTGTACTTTTTTAAGTAATTTTTTTAATCTGTAATTTTACTTTTACTTAAGTATATTTTGTGTGAAGTATTGTACTTCGCTACATTTTAAAACACATTAATTACTGAGTAAAAAAAAAATCGCTCCGTGGAAACAACTGCAGTAAATAATGGGCAGAAGAAGAAACTGGCGCTAAAAATCACAAGAAAGATGCAGACGGACAAGGCAGGCGTTATTGGTGCAGACCCAGCTGAAAACCAAACCCCGTCGTACTCTGCTGAAGTTGAACTCGAAGGAAATTAAGTGAACCCCTGGCCATATTCATGCTCTATTATGCAGTGTAAGCTGTGTTTGCCTCGGGAGACCGAACTAGCAGCTTATAAAATCTCGACATCAACCCTTCGCAAGCATGTAGAGGTACGTAAGGTAAATACTTGCATCGTTGCATTGGTGGTTAAAATGAAGCTTTAACAGTTTAACAAAAGGTTTTGCACAAATGAGCCAAAAAGACAGTGGTGCAGGGTGTGCAATATTGTCTGCGATAATATAGTAATTGTTGTTTTAACGATGTGCGATTTGACATTATCAGTATTTTGCCAAAAACCAAACAAATCACTCTAAACAGTGTGCCGTGAAATCTAGTAACGTTTAGATTAGACTAATGCGTGCATTTGGAGTGCTTTCTTTCACTGCGTGATTCAGTCTGTTAAAATGCGTTTAGAATGATCACAAAATTGAAGATATAGAAGCAGAAAATGTATATATTTATATAATTTAATATAGTAAGTCAACATCACATGAAGAATGCCGTTTTTCTCAAAAAATCACCATGATTGCATAGGCCTGTAGTTTTTATTTTTACAACAGTTCAAAAAACAAGAAGTTAATTAAGAGACTTACGTTTTAGACACCATATTGCCTGTTTTTGCTCTATTTCGACAACAAAAATAATTCCAAACACAGCCACCATACACAGTTTTGCGTCTCTGACTCTGAGCAATGACGGTGTTTTGTTCTTGAATGAATTAACCGTTTAAATGATTCTGTTCAATCGCAATGACTCACTTATCAGTGACTTGCTGACACCTACTGGTGGTTCTAATTTAACATTTAAAATATCTTTTGATTTATTTATTTTTATTTCAAATGACTATTTAACATTTGTGACCCTGGCATGGAGCACAAAACCAGTCTTAAGTCGCTGGGGTGGGGTATATTGTAGCAATAGCCAACAATACATTGTATGGGTTAAAATTATACATTTTTCTTTTATGCCAAAAATCATTAGCATATTAAGTAAAGATCATGTTCCATTAATATATTTTGTAATTTCCTACTGTAAATATATCAAAACTAAGAGCTTAATTTGAACAACTTTAAAGGAGATTTTCTCAATATTTGGATTTTTTGCTCCCTCAGATTCCAGATTTTCAAATATTGTCCTATCATAACAAACCATACATCAATGGAAATATGATTTATTCAGCTTTCAGATGATGTATGAATCGCAATTTAGGAAAATGGACCCTTATGGTTTTGTGGTTCAGGGTCACATTTTATGTCTTATTTATCAAAACATTATTTCTGCATTTGTAACTGCAGGCTAAATGCATTCATGTCAGTGTGTAAATACATCTATGCCACTTCAGATGAAGCTTCTGTGTTTCCTCTGCATTGCAAAGATGAATTTTGTTGATACTGATTTAATTTGCCTGGTAACAGCCCAAATGTCTTATTATTCTAATTAACTGATTCCTTTAATTAAAAACACCTAGTTTGAGATTTATAGGCCCATATCCCAGGTGTGTCAAACTCAGTTCCTGGAGGGCCACAGCCCTAAAGAGTTTAGTTCCAACCCTGCTCCAATACACACACCATGTAGTTTTCAAATAAGCCTAAATGATTAGTTTAGCTGTATCAGATGTGTTTAATTAGGGTTATATATACACTGTGTAGGTCTGTGGCCCTCCAGGTACTGAGTTTGACACCTTTGGCCTATTTCATTTTTTCGTCCCTCCCACTGTTAAAATGTAACTAAGTAATTTTTACTCTGAGTAAATTTTAAATGAGCTACTTTTTACTTTTACTTGAGTATATTTTTAGACTGGTACTTTTACTTGTACTTAAGTAAAATTTCAGTAATGTAATGGTACTCTTACTTGAGTAGAATATTTTTGTACTCTTTCCACCTCTGCGAACATGCATCAGATATTGCTCATTGTTAAGCTAGTTGTTCAGTTATATTTGCTAGGCATGCCATTGTATTGTCACTGGTAACATTACCAGTTAAATTTACCAGCGAACCTTGTTTTAATCTGTTGTCAAGGCTGTCGATATGAAACAGGCTTGCTGCTTTAGGCGTATCTATTTGGGATGCTTTCAGTAAAGTTATCCGAATATTTCCAACATGCTGTGTTTAAGCAAAGACTATAGAAATACAAAGACAGTTCACTCCTATACTTATGAATGGGAGAAGTGCAACGCGCAATATGGCGGGATAGTCCCGCCTTCTAAATGAAAGAGCCAATTGTTGATTGGTAAAGTCATTGCGTCACTGCAGCGGCCGTTAGATGCTCCGGTTCCCATAGAAACCTGGTGCTGGACCAGTAGCTGCGCGAGCGCAGTCATAAGCGCGTTGACCTACGTATGCGCACTGGCTGGTCTAGCCTGGAAAAATACGCTTTTTAAACGCTATTTGAGCATAAGAAACAACATTCATGAGGCAGTTCATTTCAGATTTTATGGCTGATTTGAAATATGCAATTTAATCGCGAGTTCATCAAGCCGTTTTTGAGATTTCAGGATTCATTTAGATAGGACTTGGCTGCTATTAAGAAGAGCTTGCATCAGCTGACACTCAGCTGATCCACGTCTACCTATAGGATCATGACACCTATCATAAGTCCTTCATAAGGGCCCTTCAGTCATTATTCAGCAGCTAGCGCTTCGCTCAGGAACTAATCACGCACCTCCATCCCCAGCTCCTCCTCTCATCCAGTCAGGATTGGCAGTGAATATATCATTGAGTCAGACCACTGAATCATGTTATTAAAATAATCACGTAGAACATGAATGGTATCTGCTACATGTATCATTGATGTTGTTCTGTTCTGTTACCCTGGGGGGGGGGGGTATTCTGCTCTCCCTGCTCCTATCCATGCTATATGTGTTTTCCCAGAACAGAACCATTCCCCCAACCTAAAATGTATGCTAACCGTAAGTTATATTGATGATAATGGTCCTGATATAAATCTTAATATCCTATGCAATTTTTCTTCTCAGGTGAATTTCTCTTGTTTAGATTAAGGCTCCTCACATTTAACATTTTAATTAATAGTCTGAATTTACATAGACTGCAAAACAAAAACTAGTCTGTGAGTGAAATAAAATGAAGAGAGCAAATCTTAATAATATTGTTCAGACCTAATAAGCAATCTGTAAGTGATCTAAACTGTAACTTTGCAGCGGGAGGATGTGATTAAGAGGAAGAGGAATTGAGTCCTTCACAGACGACAAGCTGCTAACAAAAAGACGGAGAGATTGCAGCGGGCAAAGCCAAACCTCGTTCTCTCTCTCTCTCTCTCTCTCTCTCTCTCTCCCTCTCTCTCATCAGGTCCCTCTCTCTCACACATCCTCTCTCTCTTCATCAGACAGCTGACTGCTGAGCTGCCGACAGAGAGGTCTCTAGAAATCACATGAGAGCGTGCAGTTTGACGGATGCAGTTTTGATTCATAAAGTGCAGAATGAAAGCTGAAAATGAAGTAATCACATGTTAATGCAAACGATTTGTCAGTTTTTCATTTTGAAAAAAATAAAATTAAGAAGGTTATATTTTCATGTTTTTTTATCTAGGAAAAATATTACATTTTTGGATGAAAAAAATGCTGAAGATAATAAATGAATGCAACGAAGACAGTCTGACTGACTGATATATAAACTGAAGAGACTCTCCTGACTCTTTACTTTGATTTATTTCTCTACAGAAGCATCACTATTTTTATTAAATAATAGCTGCGTTTATGAAAAGTCTGTCTACTTTGTGAAACAACACAAGATGAGAGCGTCAGTAATGTCTCTCCGGCGGGTTTTGATTAGGTCAGAGGAACACGTTCAAAGAATCCGAAGGAAAATAAGAGGTTAATTGCAAAATTACTATCATTATTTTCATCACTAGAGCCTCTGGGAAGCAAAACAACAGGAAAGTCAATCTTAAAAGAACACATGAAGGTTAATGCACACTTCTGGTCTAATTACACGATTCATCTGTCAGTCTTTCATAAGAAAAAATATTGTAATAATATTTCATGAAATGAACGATCTGCTTCCAGTTTTGACTGACATCTCCCAGATTCTTAAAAATAAAGGTTCTATTTTTTTATTTTTTTCAAGAAATATATCTAAAGATCTATTTCAAGTAAATGCTGGTTAATATTTAATATGAGTCAAACTGCTCACCCGACGGTTTTTGTTAGCTATTAACAACAGATGTAGCAAACAAGTGCTAATGATTAGTTTTATATCATTATTTAGTCTTTGTAGAGGGAGAAGAGCAGAATCAGGAATAGGTTTGCTTTGTAATTTTTGAACTCCCATAAAATGTGGGAACGGATATTAAAGGTGTAAATTTTATGAATGATCGTTTTCCATCCCATGTTTGACTGCACATCTAAATATGTAATATTTGGAGTAGAATATTTTTGAAATAAGCATCTGTAAGTGATCTAAACTGTAATGCAGCTGGTGATTAATGAGTTTGAAGAAAGCTTCACATATAGCCTAACAAAAAGACGGAGAGATTAAAGTGCTTGAGATCAGGTATTTTCATCACATTGGTGAGCTGCAGAATGTTAGCAAACGATGAAAATACATAGTTAAATGTCCAGACAAATGTTTAATGAGAGGAGCTAAGGTCAATTCTTTATCACAGTTTGAAAATAACACATTGACCACCTACACTAAACTCTACTCTAAACCTAGCCAATAGCGTTAACAAAAATACAACCACGCCATTTTAGCTTGCTTCTGCAAGTTCATGAGCGCTTTCATTGAGTGCCATGACTCATGTTTCACAGCACTCATGCCCAAGTGCTCTGCATCACAGGTGCAGTGCTGTACCGGGTGCGCTACCAAGCAACTTTACCATGTCCACACATCCACACATGCAGCTGCTAAAGTGATGCAAATGTAAAAAAGTTAGTTTCGAAATACGATCAAATGAGGTATCAGTTAGTTTCATAAGTATGCACAGGAAACCTCACACAAATATGTCTTTATTAATCAATAATGTGCTTATGTAATCATAATTTGTGTGAAAAGGAATTAAAGTTGTTTGTGTTTTATTGCCATTAGCATTTATTCCAGCTGGAAACTGCAGTAAATTGGATGTAAAAGTACATTTTGGTAGTTTTGCAGAGATGTATAGTAGATAAATTCCCAATTTGTTTCTGCGTGTCTTATTCTGTGGCATTAAATTACACTGTTTTTATTATAATGTACACTGGTTATTTAGGTATCTGCTATATAAAACACACACTGATCAACCACAAGCCTAGATATCTATAACAAAATGCCCCAAAATACTCTGGAACAATGAAACACTATTCAAAAAGACCTTCTGTAAGACACATCAGATAGTGACTGAAGGTGGATTGCTAGATCGCTGACCTTAACTTCGACCCTGAACACACACACACACACACACACACACACACACACACACACACACACACACACACCGATACAGATGGAGTCTTGGCGTAGACAGGAAAGTGTGGCCATCTCCCTGCTCTCACACACCCAACGGCAGGATGTACCAGCGCTCCTGAGCCCTGAGCAGTGCTTCAGGGGTCACGCAGGGGATGACTAGAGAGTGCACTCCACCTCCAGAGAGCTTAACGACCAGCCTTTCCCACAGCAGACCACACCCTGGAGTCTCCCTGTCTTTCTGATCTGGAGCCAGTGTTGTGCTCTCTGCAACGATGGTTACGGTTTGAGAAGCTGCTCCTTGATTAGAGCAGGAAAGGGCAGCTGCTACTCAAAAATCATGTTATTACTACCACCGTACTGCAGTATGCATGCACTGCTAAGCCTAAAATGGTGGGCTAAAGACATCACTTTTCCAGAAAATGATGGGTTCATTTTCAGTAAACATTGATGGAGATAGTACCCATGAAGGATAAACATGCAAACAGGATGAAGCTGGTTATATAACATCTTTATCTTCAGGACCACATAATCCAATAACTGTTGACACAAGCCAGTGTGTCTCTGGCCAAATCAAACATCAGCAAAGCCTGGCCGAAAGTTTACATCAAGACCCTGAAACAGCACCACTAAACAATAGCATCACTATTTAAATGTGTGAAAACCTGCACAAAACGGATACTGGTACACTTTGCATGATGCAGAAAGTGCAGAAACAAAGAGGAAGGTACAGTAGAGGATAAGATCTTGAACTAATCTGTCAGTGGCTTTATACACTAGAGTCCATGCTGAATCAGAGAAACAAATGTAGCAAAAAGTTTGATGCAAAGCACACCAATATAGCAGCATGCAATATGAACGTCAGTGTTTTTGGAAATCCAGCTTGCCATATTCCCACTTAAAGGTAGGATATGTAATTTTTCAAAAACGCTTTAGAAAACTGAGTCGGGCCCAGTACCAAAACAAACTTGTAGCCAATCAGCAGTAAGGGGCGTGTCTACTCATGATGTGAGGAACGAGCGTTCAGTGCACATGACGGACATTAGCCGAGTGACGACAGAAAGATAGAGATGGAAGCTAAAAAAACAAGGAAAACGTCTGCGGAACAAAAGAAGGCTTACACCGTGTGCACACCGGACACCACAGCAACAGCTAAAGTCGGTCAACACTGGACGCGACAAAGCAACCGTTGAAAATAATTTGAAATTTGTGTCAATATGTCATAAATAGAATGCGGCAGGCAGTTTACTGTCAGGGATTTGTCATGTCCCATCCAGTGTAGACAGCATCACTGATTATAATTAGCTCTATAGTATTTTGTCGCGCCGCTCACATACGGTGTAGACACGGTGTAACTATAAGGCAAGAAGTAGGCCCGTGTAAATATCGGATCAGCTTTCCAGAGCTGGAGAGAACTCAAGGAGCAAGGCCTGCGATCGGACGCCGAGGTTGCTTTGTTTCTTCTCGATAAGTGAGTAACATTGGTTTTGCTTTGTTTCACAGAACTAATCGTTGCCATACGTATGTGTGGGGCGGAGCTATCAAAATAGGGGCGTGTTTGTTTTGGTGATTTCAAATGTCAACATTGGCTACTAGAAATCACTTACCCCACCTTTAATTCACACTGTACTCCACCATCAAAACGATTATTATTCATTCTCATCTGCCAAAAGCACCTTAACTCTTTCCCCGCCAATGTTTTTTTCTTTTTGTTGTCATCCACTTTTTGATCATTTTCACAAAAGCTAAATGGCACCCAAATAATTGTGTTTTATGAATATCGGAGCATGACATTTGTGAAGATAACAACAGAAAAAAGAAAAAATATATATTATATTCCAACTAACCTCATGCAATGTTTTTTAATCAACACTTGAATGTGTGTAAGTTTCATGGGGGGGCGTTGAAAATTGTGTTTTTGTCAAAGATCAGATTCAGAACGATGATCAAAACTGATCGCTTCCATCTACACATCCAAAGCTTGCGCAATCCTAAACCACTTCATGGGTCATCCTTCAATTGGGTAACTCTACGCAGTTTTGATTAATTCAATTATTAATGTTTGATGATTGTGTTATTTTACATATTTTACATACTAATCCTTAGTGGGACATAAGCAGATTATGAAGTCATATGAATTCGTACAAATTTGCCACCTATTTGGCAAAATGTAAAAAACATTTATATGAAACAACATTCTACAAAACTGCATTGTTTCAAATGATTTGCTAAATTTGTATACTTTATTAAAACTGTTGAAACATTCCCTAAAATAACAAGGGTGCATGCTCTACATTCGTTGTGCTGAGGGGTAAGACTGAAGCGGTCTCTTCTCTTTAACTGTGGTTATTATTCATCATTTTTTATGGTGAACATATAAGATTAGTACACCGACCTTGAACACAGTGTACGCACGGCATGCACCAGTCTGCAAATAAATGATGTTGCTGATCCAGATAACACAGTTGTGGAAAGGCAGTAATTGATTTACAGCATATTGGACGGGCTAATTAGAGCAGCTCCATCATGACCTCTGAGCACACGGTGTGTGTTTATGAGTGAATTCACATCCGCCCTGGCTACATTAAGTTTCAGTTATTAGTGGGGATTGCTAAGGATGGGTGATGGGTTCTTCCTACGTATTGAGCTTCAGCGAGTCGAACACTGTTTCATACGGACATGAGTGATATCTGAAACTGTGTGGGCTGCTGAGGACCTAGTTTTTGCCTGGCAGACTCTAAAAAAATCTGTAGAAATATTCCACAACGTATTCTAATAATTTGAAGCAATTTTCCACATGTATTATTATAATTTTTTTACAGCATTTCACTTTCACAGACTTTTTCATTCACTGTTCCCACGAGCGGCTGAATCCATCTAAAGACAACAAACAGCTAAAACTTCTCTTCTATCTTCATTTGACCCTCTAGCACTCTCTATTATAATTATATGTGTTGTTTTTATTTATTTAAACAAATATATATAAAACACTTGCCCCTCTAACACTTGCACTCTCTGTTTTATCTCTTTTCTAGATACTTGTTAATTTATTTATCTTAATTATTCTCTAAAACTAGCGTTCTCTATTATTTTGGCTTGTTTTATATTTATTGATAAAAAAGATCCTCTAACACCTAGTGTTCTCTATTCCTTTTATATATTTTATATTCTGCCTGCTTTTTCTTATATTTGTCTTCATTTATTATATTTTTAAAAAGTTCTGTGTTTAGACTAATCAAGACTTGCAACACTTACATGTTATTGCTCATATTATTGCTCTTTTGTAGGTTTTGATTGCTTCTATTGTCCTCGTTTGTAAGTTTGGATAAAAGCATCTGCTAAATGACTAAAGTAAAAGCAAATGTTTTACCTGTATTTTGAATTTTAAACTGCATTGTTTTTTTATAAAAAATGAGCTGATACATTTATTCTGTGTATCCCAAATTATTCATATTTACTCTGCCATTTTCATATATGTTTGTTTTGATCAATTAAATTCAATGTGTCCACACATACATTAGGCCTACTATAGTTTATTAACAAAACATTTTATTTTTGCAGTGACATGACTCACGATTTGTATAACAGCCCCTTCTAATGTTCCGGTTTATCTCAAAACTATAAATCAACAAACACTCATGAAATTATATTTATATTTTAAAAAGTAGCCATAAGTCAAAGTAAGATTTCACGGGAAAATGGCAACTACCTGTTACAGTACAACTATATCATCGCGCGACCCCCCACCGCTCTAGTTACCATGGTAACGTACGCCAGTCCGTAAAGCATCGTGCAACACTGGATGCTCTCGTAGCCACTCCCTGTAAACAAACGAGCGAAACCTCGAACAAAGAGTCGGTGAATAAAAACCAGTCGGTCTTGTGTCGGAAACAGCTCCACGGAAAGGAATCTGTGCTATGGGTTCGGTTGGCGTAAGTGTCACTCAAGAACAGCGTTACAATAAACAGTTTGTTTGCAGCACTAACGACTCATCTTCGTTCGAGAACATTTTGACTGTTTGTTTTCCTTTAAAATGTTATTTGTGATTAATGAAACGCGGAAATGACTGTGGGAACCCCGAATATAATTAAAACAGTTGTTGAAATAAATACAGCTGCGTTGTGCGCGAGTATAAGATGATTTATCGCGAGTTTCGTTAACGTTAGATCAGTCCTTGCGCAATCGAAGAGTAAACAAACGCGCGCGATCACCACTGATGCGATCAATCTCCAAATGTGCAGAATTCGCCTCATTCGGTGCCAAGAGTCAATGTACCGCAGCTTCGCTCCGTCCACCCCGTGTTCTGCCAGTGAGACGGCGTGCAGATGTGTTAGGTGTAATGAAAAGCATCAGTGCGACTCACGTTATTTCGTAAATCTTGCAGCGCTACACTCATCGTGCAGCATCGGCGCTCCGCACGCGACTAAGCCATCCCTGCGCCTGAAACAAACACGAGCAACGAGTGTTAAAACCAGCCTTCATCCATCTGCAAACACTGAAATAGACGCGATGCGTTATAGCCTACCGCTGAACGTTTTCAGAAGACGGCGCGCATGATGGGTTGATGTGTCAACGACCAGCACGTCCTCTGCTCTGTGTTACAACATAGAAAGATGTCTGATGGAGATAGATAGAGATCAGCCCGTGCTCTCTCTCTCTCTCTCTCTCTCTCATTCCCCCGCCCCTCGCTCCGTGTCCGTGATTGAAGGCGCGCTCCCGCACCGCATCTGTATGGATTGGGTTGCTGACTCTGTCATAGGCATCAAGTGGGATGAGCGCTAACACCCTCTCCATATACTCTTAAAAATCTCAATTCCCCTGTATATAGTTCTTGAGCTGCCATGTGGTTCTTTAGAGATTAGACCGCATTGACGTGACACTATTCTTCAGATCAGCGCATTGGTTTGTGAAGCATCACCACAGCTTCCCAAATAATTATAAAAGTAACTGGAAAACCACTTAGGTTATAGTTTAAATGTAATCAAAAATAACTAAGAATTATTATTATTTAAAAGTGTATCTCCACTATTTTTATGGCTATAAAATACAACATAAATGTATGTCTAACTATAATAATAATATGCAAAACCAGGTCTTAAAAAAAATTATTGAGATTCATACATCATCTGAAAGCTGAATAAATAATCTTTCCAGTGATGTATTAGTTGATGTTTGTTAGGATAGGACAATATTTGGCAACTATATGACAATCTGGAATCTGAGGGTGCAAAACAAATCTAAATATTGAGAAATCACCTTTAAAAGGTGTCCAAGTGCAGTCCTTAGCAAATCTAACTAATCAAAAATGAAGTTGTGAAATATTTACGGTAGATTGCAATCAAAGCGTGCACATTCAACAGGCCAAAAGCTCAATGTGGGTGCTGCTCAACCATAAAAACTATTTCAGACCAAAAAAGCAAAGCTGGCACACCACAACTCCAAGAGTAGATAATGTGATTGTCTGATGAAGAGTTAGGCTTGAAACGGCACATGTGGTGAGAACATAACATGTTTTCTACTTTTGGAGCTGTGGTGTGCCAGCTTTGCTTTTCTGGTTTGAAATATTTACGGTAGGAAATTCATGGAACATGATCTTAATTAGAGATCGACCGATATATCGGTTTACCGATATTTTTCCCGATATTTAAGCATTTTACCATAATGGGATATCGGTTTTGAAAAAAAACGATAACCGATATATATATATATTTTTTTTTTTTGGTCACATACACAATTATACAGAGTATAACCAGCAGTGAAATGTGTTCTCTGCATTTGACCCATCCAAGTACACACACACAGTAGTGAACACACACACACACACACACACACACTGGAGCAGTGGACACACACACACACACACACACACACACACACTTGGAGCAGTGGACACTGTTCACTCAGGAGAAGCTCCAGCACGGCCACCTTGTTTGAAACACACTAAATTATATTAACATTTACATGAACAATTATTTCACCAATAAACATCTAAATAAATAACGAAATTAATTATTTTTATACAAGATTCTGTGTAAATAGATAAACTCGTTTTCATAATTTGAAACACATTTTAATAATTAATAATTAGGCCCTTTCTCTCGGAACTATAGGCTCTTGTTCTTAACATTTACTATAGTTCCATCAAACCTCTACAATTAATCCAAAACCATTATTTGAGCCGAAAAGAACGCACCAATAAACATCGCTATCAAATTAATTACAGAAACCTCTGGCTTACCCCTTTTATTATCTCCGCAAGCGATCGCAGCATTACTTTGCACAAAATCCCTTTCAGTATAGTTCTGACCTCCCAAACTCAATGTAAATAGCTAAAAACACATCTCTTCCATCTTTATAAACCGCTGTCAGTCTTCTTTTTATTTAAAAAAAAACACAAACATTTGACCCTCTTTTCATAAGCTTTTCTTGTTAACACTAGAATGTTTCTATATTTTACATACTACAAAAACATTTTAATAATTCTGATATAACATGCCAGTTAAGAAATACAATAAAATACGATGTTTTGTTTGTTATAGCTTATTTCAATATTCCAGAGAATATTATTCAGTGAATTATTCTTCACTCTTTAGTCTATTAAACAGCGTTTAAACCTAAAACTGTAGTTTAAAATGAAGTTGATATGACTTCTGTCCTTTATTTTCTCCATTTGAAAACATTAGACATTATTTTGCTTATTGTTAATATCAGTGTTGCTGATGATGCTTTTTATAAATAAAATGTTTTTATTGTTGTAATTTTAAGATTAAATTTTACATGAAAATGTTAATTTTCAACCGTTGATTGTTGTTGTTAAGATGACTGAAAGGAGGAAAAACCAAAGCGAAGAATGGACTTCAATCTGTTATTTATTTACTTTATAACAGTAAATAAATATCGGTTCTGCATATCGGTTATCGGGTACATAAACGTACAAATAATCGGTATCGGTTATAAAAAATCAATATCGGTCGATCACTAATCTTAATATCTTAATGATTTTTGGCATACAAGAAAAATGATCATTTTGACCCATACAATGTATTGTTGGCTATTGCTTCAAATATACCCGTGCTACTTAAGACTGCTTTTGTGCTCCAGGGTCTCATATATGGGTTGTTTTGCTGGAACAAATATTCATATGCACATTGTGTGAAATACTGTTTGATTTGTTTTGACTGATTTATTTAGCAATCTCAATCACTGTCACTATGTCAGTCAGATAAATAATGTTACATTGCTGATATTTTTACATCGGCAGAGTTTGCAGGACAATGTTCAAAGCATCACAGTAAACCAAAAGTTTACAAGACATACAAATACAATCAATGAATGCAACAGTGTTGGAACAGAAGAATCTTAACCCTACAAAGCCTGCTGTATCATATTTGCTGGGTAGTAACTGATTATGTAATAAGATAAAAAAATTGTAGTACTTGTAATTAGATTATATTACGTTTTAAAATGCTCATAGATTACAGTTACTATTTTATGGATTACATGATTACAAATGATTCACACAATGGCATTAAATTATTCATAATTAGTTTATTCTCGTACAGTATAATATTTAAAACCTGGAAGACTGTGTCCATGTCATTGCTATATTCATATTTATTAGTGTTTGTACATGTGATGCAGGGATTACCAAACTTTTTTGTCAGTCAAACTGACCAAAAATATTTACTTGAAGCCCCCCCCCCGAGATTTAAAGTATTTTTTTTTCAAATAATTAACAACATTTGCATGTTTTCTGATGTTGGTTAATGATCATAGATGTTATTTCTGGCTGGTTGGTTGGTTGGGTATAAAAGTAATCCCATTTAAATCAATAAACAAGTTAGGTCAAAAGTAATCTAAAAGTAATCCAAAAGTAATCTGAATACATTACCTAAAACGAGTAATCTATCATTCACATCAATTACATTAACGACTACGATCAGCAACAGACTACAATTTGTAAGTAATCTACACAACTCTGTTGATACTCTAAATTTTAATGTCTCTAAATTTTAAACAATCAAATATTAATCCTAAAATTTTGTCACGCACAGAAACCTTGCACACTGAGTCGATGCGTATTAATTAATCCGTTGCGAAAGAATTCGCAAAACGATACAAAAGCAAGCATTGAGGATGATTTTGTTGTCCTCTTGCTTCTTAAAAAAATGAAAAAGAAAGGAAATATTGGGTCCATCCAATCCTAAAATATAGAGAGGACGGAGTTCCCCCTCCTTAAGGAGCAGCGGGATCATCACGGGCGATTCAAAGTTTATGTCAGGATGTCAGTGGCTCAGTTTGATGCTTTATTAGCGATATTAGAGCCACATATTAAAAGGAAGACCACCAATTTCTGTGAATTCAGTGTGCAAGGATCTATATACAGTGCTTTGTGCTGCGAGACGAAGTGGATGAATTTAACAATCGCCATTCTGGATTTTGGCGTTTGCTTGTACGGTGGCTCTGAACTGTCAAAACACCTCTCAAAATGCTTGCTACTTATGCGAAAAGCGCAAAAAAATCGAACTAGAAAATGTCGGACTCAGTGTGCAATGACCTTTACTCTTTGGCCATGAAAATATCAGCATCTGCACCAAATTGCATATTTTTGCTCAGTTTGGGCCTCTGAATAAAATGTAGGCTGTTTTGTCATCCTCGAGTATGAACATCATGTTCTCTTACATCATACTGTATGAGCCATAAAAGCCTGAAGTATCACATAGGACACTCAACAAAAACCCATCATAATATTTTGTCGGATCAATAGACTGTTGAGATGTTTCGTACTTGTATTCATGATGTCAGGCTACGCAGGGTTAACACTGGTCCTGGGGTTATATGAGAACCGGATCAATGGGTTCCCACAGACAAACATACACAGCTCAGTGCTGGACCTCACAGCTGATTGAAAACATATGTTTTACATGACTTAAGCCTGGGTAGGGTTATGTAACAGATTTGAGCCGCTCTCTCTCTCGTCTAGGAATGAACGCAGATATCTCTGGAGGCCACCCAACCCCTGCATCGTTTAAATTAAATGGGAACCGCAGTAAAGTGCTGGCCCGATATCAGAAAGTAGATTAGACTGATTACCAAAACACAAGACAAAGATACAGAGACTGGACTGAAGACTTCGTCATTGTCTGGATCCATCCTAGCATACTGCTTACTACATAATATAAAGTTTACTTTTGTGGAAATAGCATATGAAACTATATGCACTATACAATACGTACCTAAACTTTGGTGTTATGTGACCTCATCAACACATTGCATATTTAATTGCTTAGTGAGTCAGGTTTTGAATTATGAACTTTTCTTGGAGTGGTATATGTTCCAAGCCATCTAAAGTAAAATTTGCATAAGTAATGGAGGCAGTTTTAAAATTTGGTTTTCCGAGCAAAGAAATGAAAGAAAGTAGAAAGTTAAATGACACGAGAGGGAGTAAATGATGACAGAATGCTCATTTTAGGGTGAAGTGTTCCTTGAAATTGTTTGTTTTTATTAAATTGTAAGTCACTTTGATCAAAATCATCTGCTAAATTAACAAAATCATCTGCTGAATGAATAATTTATGTAACTTTTTATTATTATTATTATTCACCATTAACTCCCAAAACATTTGGCAACAATAGGGAGCAGAAAACTTTCAAACATCTACCAAAGAGATGCAGCAACAGTGAAGTCTTTATCTTGGTTTAAATGCTAATCAATAGCCGAAGGCTGTAACTCTTTGGAGGTTTTCATAAAGCACCCCGTGCATAATATAACTCAGCACTCAACTTCTGGCTTCCTTCGCTTGTTTTGGCCAGATGGGAAATCAAGGTCGCCGGGCAGATACGTCTGCTGCTATCCTCACCTTGAACAGCATCAAGGCCTGCCAGAAACCCAATGATCTGATGCACGCGCGTGCACTTACACGCTCTCTTTCCATCTCATTTCTGTTTAGTGTGATTGTCTATTAATTTCAGTTTCCAAATGACATACTGCAGAAGAGTTTCTCTGGAGAAAGCTCGAGGCGCTGTGAAGCGAGAGTTAGACACAGTTCCTCGTCCGAGTTAGTTCAAGTCTAGTCTTCATTTCTGTTGCCCTTCACGCCCAATCTCTGCTGCTTATTTCTGTCTGTCTCTCTCGGTCCCCTGCTCAATGCTGTTTTTGTGTCTGCCTCCGTCAGAATTCTGTTCACCTCCTCCCTCCTTTCTGCTAGAAGGTCAGATCTTGCTATTGGGTGAAATGAACAAACTCAGCATGTGGCCTTGTCCCATTTTCAAAGGAATATTCTAGGGTGCAAAACACGTTAAAGGAATAGTTCAAAGATTAAATTAAAATCTGTCATTATTTTACTGCCTGAATGATATGTGAAAGATATGACTGATTCATTCATGATTCTGATTTTTCATAGATTCAAAGATCTGATCAAAAGTATGTTTACAGCACAAAGATTGTACTAAAATTGGAAAAGTTTAGTAAATTATGTGAACACGTAATATGCATGCTGCGCATGGTGTCCTCGTTTTAACAAATTCACATGTTTTAGCTAACAAAGACAATAATCATTTCCAAAAACTTGTACTTTGAAACACATTTTCAAAAATGTTGTTTCCAGGCCACCAAACCACTGTTGTCATGTAAATGAACAGTCAAAATGGATAAAACTTTTTCAGTTTTATGGCGCTATGTAATCACCCCCTACAGGGGAAGTTACATTTACATTTAGTCATTTAGATGCTTTTATCCAAAGCGACTTACAAATGAGGACAATAGAAGCAATCAAAACCAACAAAAGAGCAACAACATGCAAGTGCTATTACAAGTCTCAGTTAGCCTAAATGCAGTAAATGCAGCAAGGTGTTTTTTTTTAAGAAACAAGTAGTTAGAATATAGAAAAAAGAAAAGCTAGCAGTTATTGAACAAGTAAGTGAAAGTGATTTTGTGTCTCTTTGGGATGGTACAGTAATGCGTCGTTCACTTGCAGAACGCAAGCTTCTAGAGGGCATATAAGTCTGAAGTAATGAATTTAGGTAAAGGGGTGCAGAGCCAGAGGTGGTTCTGTAGGCAAACATTAATGCCTTGAATTTAATGCGAGCAGCTATTGGTAGCCAGTGCAAATTGATGAACAAAGGTGTGACGTGCGTTCTTTTCGGCTCATTAAAGATTAATCTTGCAGCAGCGTTTTGGATTAATTGTAGAGGTTTGATGGAACTGGCTGGAAGACCTGCCAAGAGAGCATTGCAATAGTCAAGTCTGGACAGAACAAGAGCCTGAACAAGGAGTTGTGTTGCATGTTCCGAGAGAAAGGGCCTGATCTTCTTAATATTATATAATGCAAATATACAGGACCGGGCAGTTTTAGTAATGTGGTCTGTGAAATTCAGCTGATCATCAATCACAACTCCAAGGTTTCTGGCTGTTTTTGAAGGAGTTATGGTTGATGAGCCTAACTGGGTGGTGAAGTTGTGATGAAACGATGGGTTTGCTGAAACCACAAGCAGTTCTGTCTTAGCCAGGTTGAGTTGAAGGTGATGGTCCTTCATCCAGCAAGAAATGTCTGCTAGACATGCTGAGATGCGAGCAGCTATCGTCAGATCATCAGGATGGAATGAGAGGTAGAGTTGAGTGTCATCAGCATAGCAGTGATATGAAAAGCCATGTTTCTAAATGACAGAACCTAGTGATGCCATGTAGACAGAAAAGAAAAGTGGTCCAAGAACTGAGCCCTGTGGCACCCCTGTAGCTAGATGTTGCGACTTGGACACCTCGCCTCTCCAAGATACCTTAAAGGACCTATCTGAGAGGTAAGAGTCAAACCACTGGAGTGCGGTTCCCGAGATGCCCTTTCTCAATAGGGTTGACAGGAGGATCTGGTGGTTGACCGTATCAAAAGCAGCAGACAGATCCAGCAATATAAGTAATGAAGACTTGGAAGCCTTTCTTGCAAGTCTTAGGTGTTCAACAACTGAGAGCAAGGCAGTTTCGGTGGAATGTCCACTTCTGAAACCATATTGGTTACTGTCCAAGAGGTTGTTCTGTGTGAGAAAGGCAGAAACTTGGTTGATCACAGCTTGTTCAAGTGTTTTTGCAATGAAAGGAAGAAGGGAAACCGGTCTATAATTCCCTAAAAGAGTTGGGTTAAGAGTGAGTTTCTTAAGAAGTGGGGTTATACGAGCCTGTTTAAATGCTGAGGGAAAACACCAGTGTGAAGGGATGTGAGTGAGTGTAGGAGGGTTTCCTCAGAAGACTTACAAGTCATATGTACTGTCTTTTCTTGTAATTAAAATATATATATTATATTTATTTTGTCAAACCTGCTATAGTTCTAACCAAAAATGCTGCTAGTTCTCAACAAAGTTCATAACCAAAACCATCCCATAGGAAGTGTGTTATTTTCAGTTTAGGAAAAGGGCTTTGGGACAACTGACTAAATCAACATGAGGCTTACAGTGGTTATCGATAACATTGTTGTCATATATATGTTATATGCAGAGATCTTAAACTACCCTACTGAAGAAATCTAGCATTGTATGCTAGTCCGGGGTGATTTATATTGTTTAGTGCTGGTGTCGTGCGAATTCAGCTGGTTAGTTCACATAGCCAAGATGATCACTAACAAAAACTGATGCTCAACTGGTTAAACTGGTTGAGCAAGTTAAGGTGCAAATTTTCTTGAATGAAATGTGATCACTCCACTGTGGCGGTTATGCATAAAATATTTTATGCCCTCACACAAAATATCAAAGCTTGTTTCTGCCACGGAATTAAATAAAAGTACTATAAATAAAAATAAGTTGCTTGCAAATGTGAGTCCATATCTCTGTAATTTCTTCTTAGAATTGCTAGTTTATATCTCACATGTGTGAGTTCTATACTCAATTGTGAGTTTATACCTCGCAATTCTGGGAAAAGAAGTCACAAGTGTGAGATATCAGAATCAGAATGAGCTTTATTGCCAGGTATGTTTACACATACGAGGAATTTGTTTTCGTGACAGAAGCTACCGCAGTGCAACAACAGAATACACGAAAAAACAAAAAATACAGAATTAATCAAATAACAAAAAAAATAATGAAATAACAAAAAACACAGATAATAAAAAGAAGAATTAAAAAGAACAAGTAAATAAGGAATTACAATATACACATTGACAATTGTATGTACAGTATATAACAATGGACAGTTTTGTATGTACAGGTATATTATGTGCAATTGAAGTGTAGACTAAGTATGTGTGTTAGATAAATAAGTGTATAAATAGTGTGTTTACCATAATTATTGTCAAGTGTAGAGTGTACAGACTCTACTAGGCCTTTTTTTACAATGGAGTCTATGTGATTGTCCCACTTTAAGTCCTGAGAGATGGTGGTGCCCAGGAACCTGAATGTCTCCGCTGCAGTTACAGTGTTGTTCATGGTGGTGAGTGGGGGGAGAGCATGGAGTTTCTGCTTAAGTCCAAGATCATCTCCACTATTTTGAGCGTGTTGAGCTCCAGGTTTTTAAGACTGCACCAGACAGCCAGCTCCTTAACCTCCTGTCTGTAAACAGACTCGTCACCGTCCTGGGTGAGGCCGATCAGAGTGGTGTCGTCTGCAAACTTCAGGAGCTTGACAGAGGGGTCTTTAGATGTGCAGTCGTTCGTGTAGAAAGAGAAGAGCAGTGGGGAGAGAACACAGCCCTGAGGAGCTCCAGTGCTGATCATACGGGTGCTGGATGTGTATTTTTTCAGCCTCACTAGCTGCTGCCTGTCTGTCAGGAAGCTGGTGGTCCACTGACAGACAGAGGTGGGCACGGAGAGCTGAGTTAGTTTGGGCAGGAGGAGGTTTGGGATGATAGTGTTAAAGGCCGAGCTGAAGTCCCCAAACAGGATCCTCACATAAGTACCTGTCTGTCTATCCCAGGGAACACACATACTAATAAAAAATGTATAGCCTGAATGCACTGTAAGTCGCTTTGGATACAAGAGTTTGCCAAATGCATAAATGTAAATGTAATGTAAATGTTTAGATGTTGCAGAACATAATGCAGTCCCATGTTGACTGCATCGTCCACAGACCTGTTTGCTCTGTAGGCAAACTGAAGAGGATCCAGTGAGGATCCAGTGATGTTCTTCATGTGGGCCAGCATCAGTTTTTCAAATGACTTCATGACCACGGACGTTAGAGCCACAGGCCTGTAGTCATTAAGTCCTGTAATTTTGAATTTCTTACGATGGGGATGATGGTGGAGCATTTGAATCATGAGGAGGCTTTGCGCAGTTCCAGTGATCTGTTGAAGATCTTTGTGAAGATGGGGACCAGCTGGTCAGCACATGATTTCAGACAGACTGGTGTAACACAATCAGGGCTTGGTGCTTTCTTTCTCTTCTGCTTCCGGCAGACCTGGCACACTTCATCTCCGCTGATCTGAATTGCAGGTGTGGGGGAGAGCGGGGTTGCTGGAGGTGTTAATGGTTGTGTGGAGAGGTGTCCAGAGCGGGTGTGGGGTGTTTTTTCATATAAACATGGAATTGCAGGGGAAAAGTCAGAATTAATAACTCATAGTTCTGAGAAACTGAGAATTGCCTTTTTATTTTTTATTCCATGGGGTAACAAAAACAGAATTGTGAGATGTAAACTCAAAATTCAGAGAAAAACAACAACAACACAAAAAACTGTCAAGCCTTTTTGATAAACCTGGTCAAGCAAGTAAAAATGGCGTCACATTTTCTGTTGTTTGATGAATCTTCATTCCATCCTACAAATTCATGTAGCCAACTTACAACTAAACAAAATCTGCATGGGGAACTTTATCCCCAACGCGCAAAACTATGGAATAAAAAAGGTCATTGCTGCTTTTTAACAGTATGTTGTGCAATTGTGAATTAGAAATTCACAGCTGTGAGTTAACACCTCGCAGTTCTGATTTTTGTTTTGTTTGAGTTTGTTGCTCTAGTCAGAATTGCGAGATAGAAATTCACACCTTTCCATTGCAAGGGGGGGGGGGGAGGTGTTCTGAAATTTAAATTGTTAGATGTTGTCACTTGGATTGTGGTATTAATAAAATGCATGATACCACAGAGATACTTTTAATAATAATCACAGAGAACAGCAAGGAAAATAACCAATACCACATTAAAAGACATGAGAACTGACAAAGGAATGAACAAAACAGAGCATGAAGAAAAAATAAACTGTAGAAAGAAAAAACAGAAACAGCAAGAAAAAAGTTACATGAAGAAAAAAATTATAAAGTAAACTCTTTTTTATTTGCAAGAAAAAAAGTAGCTTATATAAAAGTCAAAACTTTTTTATTTGGTGGCAGAAACAAGATTTCACAGCATAATTAATTTCACCAAATTCAGATTTCACCAAAACCTTCACCAAGCAGCAACATGATCCAAAACACAACATATGCTGGTCTTTCCACAAGTTAAAAAATATATGCTGGTCTTTCCTGACCAAGATTCCTCACCGTATGCAACGTGTCCCTCTCCCACCAGAAGGAAGTGGCAAAGAAGCATAAAAACAGTTATGAGCTGTGTGTCAGGCCAGGACAGAGCATGCATACACCAGCAGCCTCTCATACATCCCCTCTGCGGCTCGTTATCAGGGGTGCAAAAAAAGAACTCCAAGATTATACTTAAGTGAGAGTATGGATACTGAGTGACAATTACATTCAATTTATAGTCCAAGTATTTAGCCAAAAACATACTTTAGTCAAAAGTAAACAGAACAACTTTGAAGTCAATACTTTTAAAGTATAAGAAAGTACAAGTACATAAAGAGAGACAACTCTCTGGTAGAACGTTAATAAACATGATGCATTTACAAAGTATTTACATTTATCAGATGCTTTTATCCAAAGCAACTTACAGTGCATTCAGGCCATACAATTGTTTTATCAGTATGTGTTCCCTGGGAATTGAACCCACAACCTTCTGCGCTGCTAACGCAATGCTCTACCACTGAGCCACAGGAACAGTGGTATTTAACATTGTATAATGTTATTTTAGTTATAACAATTAATAATAGCCATCAAAATACAAATATTTATACTAATATTGCTGAACAAAGCATTTTTATTTTATTCTCATTTGCAGTGTAGTGGACCAGTTGATTTCTTTTTATTTGTTCTCACCACCATCACCTCAATTTCCTTTGCCTTACTCCACCACCTCCTCCACATCATCACACCCAGTTCCCCATCAGCACAGCTATTTAAACACCACACTCCGCCATGTCTGTCTGTATGACCAGTTCTGTTTCTGGCGGTGTCTGCCTTTTTCTTGATTAAACTCAGTTTTCTCCTGCAATTGGACCCAGACCTGTTATTTCCACGACGTGCGTGACAGATTCGGTTTTAAACACCGAAGCATATACAGAGCTCACAAAAGATCTGTCTTGAAAGATTTATTCAACCTATTAAAAAAAGTACATTTCTTTATGGATTTTTTTAGTACTCTTACAGAAACGAACCGTTGCACTATTGCTCGGCTAAATAACACACACACAAAAAGAACAACCTGACCATCAAACCTCAAAACACCACTGCAAACATGTAACTAGTACTTTTCAAGTCAAAATAAAATAGTAAGGAGTTAAAAGAACTCATTCTTTTTTGGAAATGCAATTAAGTGAACGCACAAGTATTCAGTACAAACCCTTCAAAATAACACTAATAAAGTAGTAAAGTATTGTAATCAATTATAATTCCTCATGCACAACACCACTTGAGGTTTAAGGAATGGTTATGATTAGTGTTTTTGTCATATCATGTCCTAACGGGAAATGCATTACAAGTAACGTGAGTTACGTATTCAGATGAGTAACGTGTAAAGTAACCAGTAAAGTAACACATTACTTTTTCATTTACAAGAACATATCTAAGTTACTTTTTCAAAGAAGTATTCCCATTTACTGACTGACAGCTCTCCTGTCAGAGCCCGGTCTCATGGAAATGCGTATAAATGTGACCCTCTCTGTGAAATCCAGGCTAAAGTCTCAAAATCGAATTATGAGATAACAAGCATCAAAGTTGTATTTCAA
Organism: Ptychobarbus kaznakovi; assembly: GCA_027422405.1. Lineage (NCBI taxonomy): Eukaryota > Metazoa > Chordata > Actinopteri > Cypriniformes > Cyprinidae > Ptychobarbus > Ptychobarbus kaznakovi. The sequence goes on from CM049813.1 coordinate 2,154,563, forward strand.
CCATTCATTTCACTATAATTTCAATCTTTGACATGGCCTTACTCAGTCAATATTAAAGATATGAAGGTTACATTTTCACAGAATGTTCTTTACCTTATGAAGGATGATTTTTTTTGTAGAAAACAGCAAATCACAAAAAATCAACTTTAGCTGGGTTTTCAAAGAGGGTATAAATAGTACGCCAAATAGTTCCGTGGTATTGATATGCAAAAAGGCTGGCTACTTTCCCAATGTAACTAATGCAATGAATGACTTTTTTAGGGAGTAATGCAATAATGTAATACATTGTTTAATAGTAACTTTCCCCAACACTGGTTCTAACCGTGCGTGTCTACCAGTGATTTTCTGTCCTTAGTAGAGACGCACGGTTACAACCAGTGGTTGGTTTCTTTTTTTGCATCATTCTGTAATTTAATTGGTCTAAAAACTACATATTGAACAGTGTTCAGATTGCCTGTGTTGTGATGCACAGGATTTGAAGAAAGAAAATGATAAAACTATTCACTATTAACTAGTTGCTTATTATGCATAATACTAGCACATTGGCTGTTTATTAGTACTTATAAAGCACATAATTATCCATGACCATATTCTAGATCCCTTAACCTCACCCAATACTTAAACATAACTACTATAACAACTACCTTACTATCAAGAAGCAGCAAATTAGGTGTTTATTGAGGGAACTCTTAGTAATAGAGTCAATGTGTTACCAAATCTAAAGTGGAAACCTTACATAGCGGTTTACAACACAACATCGATCATATACACGTCACAGAGCTTGTACTCCAGCTTGTTATATTTATGAGGTGCATATAGCTCTTAGATGGACTAGATGCTTAAATGCTGTCGGAATAATAGACACATCTCTGAGAAGACGATACAAAATCAGGCGTACAAACACACAGCGATGTGTGTCTTAAAGAGCTGTTTCTTTAATTGTGAAATGCATTATATAAAACTGTCACATGCATGGCGCACTCAGCCCGCAGGTACTATTCTGCTATAAGACTCTCATGTTCTGCCATGGTCATTGCATCACTAATGAGATGGACTAAGGCGTTGTCATAGTATTGCCATGACAACAGTTTCCAGTCAGTTGGAGGCCAGCAATCCTTTTTTCCTGTGGCGAGGATGAGTGTGGTGTGGGAGGATGGTGGGCTGAGAGCCGCGTCTGGTGAAAAACACAACTTACAGACTTATTTTGATCATTTCATTGAGTTGTGCTGAACAGCTCTATTAGCCATTTCGTTTCAAATGTGGTAATTTGATGTAGTAAACAGCCCGTTTTTAGAGCACTTCGTTATGCATGCGACCTTTGAAGGGAAATAAACAGAATACCCTCATGCTTATTGTGCTTTTGGACATGTTCCCAGATCAGCATTCCTATCAAGCAGACCGATTTCACAGATAGGGAAAGGGTTTGGCTCCGTTTAGCACTGCTAATGTGGTTTTCCTCTGTAGGAATTGACGAGGAAGAAGGATGGGGTTTAAGAGCTAGGTTTAGGTTTGGAGGTTTTGAAGGGGTCATGAACAGCCTTTTTTATTTTGTACTGTTCTCTAAAGTCCACTTATAATGTTGTTTACATAAAAAACATCATAATTTAGAAGTAATAGTCTATTTTCTGTCCTGTTTTAACCCCCTCACCAGAACGCTCTGTTTGAATAGGCGTGGAGGATCGTACTCAGAAGTAAACGCCCCCTGCTGTGATTGGTTAACAGTTGTGTATGTTTGACAGACTACATCCTTCACAGATGGACACTGCTGTGATATAGGTTAAAACATTACTCACAGTTACTCACACTTACTCACACTTGTGTGGTGCGACATTACTGTCGGATCAATATAGTCTTTTAGTTTGAATCTTTATGAAAATCCTGTGTCGAATCATGCCTTGTTTGAAAAAGGAATCGAGTTGTTACTGACGCGGTCTGGATAAAGTTCATCCACTCATTCCTAATGCTGGGATCAGAAGGGAGGCAAACACTATCCACGCCGATACGCTGTCTACGTCGTTTACACTTTGATCTGAATGAAAAAAGGAGGTGGAGGCGGAGGAGACGAATTGTTGAATAAAGTCCTTATTTTTGTTTTCTTTGTGAACAAAAAGTATTGTTGTAGCTTGGTAAAATTACGGTTGTAGCCCTGATGTCACAGACTATTTTACCGATCTCCTTGCTACGTTTCTGGACGTTGTTCGTGTTAATTACATTGCTGTCTATGAGAACTCTCAGAATCATCATAAATATCTTAATGTGTGTTCCGAAGATGAACGGAGGTCTCACGGGTTTGGAACGATATGAGGGTGAGTAATTAATGACAGAATTGTCTTTTTTGGGTGAACTGTCCCTTTAAGGCTGGGAAAAGGTCAAAAAGTGAAATGATAGTACTAGCTAGAGTTTAAAGGGTTTCTGTTATGAAGAAACAAAATCTTGACTTGTTTTTTTGGGGTAGGTTTTCATGCTTTGTTGTTTTAAAACCCCATATTTTTTGACATATTTTACATTATTGCTAACGAAATAAGAACATAAATATTGTACTTTAATAGCCTAACTGGCTTTGAAGTATGAAAAATGTTCATGAAACAGCATGTTGACTTTATAATTTAATTTGTAGAGACAAATATTCCCACCAAACTCACACACACACGCATGCACACACACACACACGCATGCACACACACACACACACTCACACACACACACACACACACACACACACACACACACACACACACACACACACCACACACACACACACACACACACACACAGACACACACACACACACAGACACAGCACACACAGACACAGACACAGACACAGACACAGACACAACACACACACACACACACACACACACACACACACACACACACACACACACACACACACACACACACACACACACACACACACACACACACACACACACACACAGACACACAGACTGACAGACACACATACACACACACACACACAGAGACACAGACAGAGACACACACACACACACACACACACAACACACACACACACACACACACACACACACACACACACACACACACACACACACACACACACACACTTTGAAAACCTTTCATCTTGCTTCTCAAATCTGTCCTGAAAGCCCCATCACAGCACATTTTAGATGAGTTTAAGAAATACTGAACTAGGTGATTTATAAAACATGTACAGTATGAACTGCATGTGCATTTCAACATTTTATTAAATTTATTATAATCCAATTTATTGCATTTCTCAGACCATCTGATTCTGATAACCAGCTCATGTTATCATTCTTCGCAGTCTTGATTGAAGTTAAAGTGAAAAAGGAACAAATTAGTGATAACAGAACAATAAGTGAACAGAACATAAACACAGCCACTCATACGTTTTTATGCCTCTTTAAATAACATGGTTCACCGGGACATTTGAGGCAGCTTTAGTTGTTACAGCACTAGCTTTGACAGTGGAACTGCCCGAGATCACACCTGGATAATGATTGTGTACACCTATGAATATCCTAGAGGTGAAACACGTCTTTGCATTGGCCTGGCACCAAAAACGTGCGGCAAGCAAATCGCTGTCCTGTCAATTATTCAGCTGCTCTGGTGTGAAAAGATCTATTATTCAAGAGTTGTACGGGTGCCTTTCATCACAAAGACTAAGACAGGACACCTGTGTATTCATTAATGCTGAAATCATCTTTAACGCTTTGATCTAAATGCATTGAGTTGTAATAAAAGGTTTCTTGATACCCTGTGTTTGGTTTTAGCCACCTCACGCGAACTGCAGAAAGCTCAATATCCTGATTTTGACGTGGTGTTACGAATCAATAACCTTCAAAGCTTCAGTTTCCATTAAATAATAATGGACAACTGCATAACCGTCTGAGAGTCCTGCTCATATATCTGCTAATACATCACCACCTTGTGGTGACCCGAAGAGTCACATAAGCATCCTCCCACAGTGACATGATCATGTGTGTGATTGTGCAAAGGCTATATCTCGCCCTACTGCTATGTGTAATAACCTTGAATTTGATTGTTCATTTGTAGGATAAAGCTGTTTGTGAAACAAATCTGTTTTGTTAAAGGAAGCAACATGGATGAGATCAAATTAAAATAACCCCCAAATCAATGCAGAAAATCATGGTTTAACTACAAATAAAACCAAAAAAACATGGTTATTGTACTATGGTAACCACAAATTAGCTACATTAACCATAGTTTAACCACGGTACTTGTAGTAATGTTATACAAATGGTTCTGGCAAAAAAAAGTAAAAAAGGTTACTACACGACTATGATAAAAGCATTAATTTCCGTAAGGGCTGAATAGCTGATATTATGATTTGAACAAACTTTTCATTTGTAGCATGTGAATGATATCTCACATTATGGTTCTTATTTCGAGGTGTATTACTGTTTTGCACTTCTTTATCTTGAGGATAATGAATGTGACGTAGCTACAGCAGGCTAAAAGTCTCGTATACTTGCACTGAAGGAAGAACTCGGGCCATAGAGAGAGATCAGAATATGATTTGATGGCCTCCTTTAACTTTGACTAGTAAATAACCACTACTTAGAAACTACTAGCAACCAGCAAAGCTACCACATAGAGGTGATTTTATTCACTCAAGTACCATTTTATTTCATGCAGTATTCTTCCTAGCTATGAAAAACATGCCCAAGGCCACTGCGGGAGAACAATAACACTCGTCCTTGATTAAATGATGCGAACGCTTCCATAAATAGTACTCGTTAAGGGAGATTTTAATGCTTAAATCCAATGTTAATTACAAGATATCACCCAGCACATATCATTTCCCAGGAAAGAGCTCCATTGCTTCCTGCAGTCCCACTGAACAAACGCGGTCATTCTGCACACCAATCATTACATACATACGATGCAAGTTACTAATTAAAGGTCCCATGTTATACACCTTTCTAGAGTTTGATTTTGATGTCCTTAAGAATATATATTTGCGGTATAAGTACCAAAAACAAGGGCTGTTCGAGTCGGATTCCTGGTTTCCTGGTTCTGGAATCGATTCCTCTGTTGTTCTTGATTCTTTTTCGATTTTTGTTTTTTTAGATCGAAGGACCCTAATCTCGCCATGAATGCAGGGAATAAAGGTCGTAGAAAGTATCCTTCTCATTATATGAAGATTTATTTAAAAAAAGAAAAACTGACGATACATTTCTATAGCGTGAGATAGTCTGCATTGCCCGTGAAATTAGTCATTGCTCACTGCTCAGCAGGGACATGCGTTTATCGCATGAATTGAACAAGACATGAAGTGTCTAAAATAGATGTGCACAGTTCAGCTGAATGATGAAGTTTACTTTGACTACATATGCTTTGCACAAAATTAACAAACTGAATATTGAAACAAAATAACCAGAACATTAACAATAACACTGATAGAGCTTGTGGTTTATCTGTCAATCAGATGCGCTCTCGGCCACTGATCTATGCTCGTGACGTTTTCTTTTATAATTATCATTGGCTGATAGAAATAAAAATAGTATTTTAGATGGAAATAAGATCAAGACCCTTGATCGCGTCACAATCTATTCTGACATGCAGCGCTCAAAATAGTGGACATATAAAATAATAATAAATAAAACTATCTATCCGAAATAACATTTTCATTGAAACACATCAGACTTCACTTTCAGTGAGCATGAGGTGAAGGGTAATACAAATCTAAAAATGAAATAGATATTTATATATAAAAAAGACTGATCTTTTATCGAGCATGAGGGAGGAGAATGGTGCTTCTCAAACAGAGGGCTGCATCCTTAAATTCAGATGATCTCAGACTCGTTTTCTTCCAGTTTATTTTGGTGAATTTAAATGTGTGCAGTCCTCCGTTTGAGAAGCACCTATAGATAAGCGTTGTTGAACTGAAAAAGGCTCTGAATGAGGAGTCGATTCCTCTTGATGGGATCAATTCCAACCTTTGTAATCAATTCTCGGTTCCCAACGCCTCGGAATCGATTCCCAGCCCTACCAAAAACCATCTCAATATACTTGTACAGCTCCTCTTTCAGGAGCTCTGCTGAAAACAGATCGATTTGTCCGGTCTAATTCATATACAGGAGCCTCTCTTCTGATTGGCCGGTTGTTTTCTGAGTGATGCACGGCTAGGCCAACCACAGGTAACTAGTTAGGGTAAGTTTGTTTTCTAACTCTATATATAAAGAATTTCCCCTCAGGGATCAATAATGCCTTAACGTTTGTTTATTTTTCAGTCAATGAGAATGATGCTTCATTCTTCTTTATTTCACCGGTGCATGAGAAGAATGAACAAACGAAGATTGATTTGAGTTGTAGTGCCTGAAACAGTATTGGCATGTCGGTGAAATTAAATCCTGTCATAGCTTAATATTTCATTATATGCAATACTTTCTTGGACGCACTTTTAGGCTGCCATTCTCATCGTATCAGATTCGAGGGAGCCGTCTCAATCTGTGAGTAGACTGTCAAGATATTTGTATTATTTAATAACTGTGCAGCAGTGATTTTAGTGGAAGTTCTCCTCCGTTTCAAACAGGTGTAGTTCATTACATTGACTATGATCCGCTACAGAACGTGTCACGTGTATTTTGTACTCTTTTGCCATTTATTTAAAGGGAAAGTGAAGAACCAATGGGGAAAGAAGACTGTGATGTGACACAAGCTGGACATAAACACAAATCCACACGAGCATAACATACATTCATATACAGTATACTGAGAGCAGTGCACTATACAGGCCACAACACATTATACGCTTCATATCCATAGTTTTGTAATTGATTTTCATATTTAATTTGTATTAGTTTATGATGGATGATGATAACTTTGCTAATAGCTCTACTGTTCTGAATACGCTATGTTGAATATATATTTCTACATATACATAGCAAGACTTCACAATTTGGTTCAGGAATGTTCTATACCAGGATTGTGTGTCCATTAAAACAAAATGGATCTACTGTAGTTCTCAGTCATGATTTTAATTTGTCAGATAACAGCGTGTGAGTCGAGCCAGGGCTGTATGAGAGTCGAACCATAGAGTTGTATTGTATCTATGATAAAAACAATAAAGCACAAACAAGACCTCAAATGTGACACAGGAGCACAAAAGCAGTCCTAAACAGCACAGCTATATTTGTAGCCAACCCAATCATTGTATGGGTCAAATTTATACATTTTATTTTATTGCAAAAATCATTGGGATATTAAGTAAAGATCATGTTCTGTGAAGATATTTAGTAAATTTCCTACCGTAAACATATCAAAACTTAATTTTTGATTAGTAATATGCATTGCTTTGAACGTCATTTGGACAACTTTAAAGATGATTTTCTCAATATTTTGATTTTTTTATTTGCACCCAGATTTTCTAATAGCTGTATCTCAGCCAAATATTGTCCTATCATAAACCAATGGAAAGCTTATTTATTCAGTATAAATCTCAATAAAAAAATGTATTAACAAAATACCCTTATGACTGGTTTTGTGGTCCTGGGTCACAATTACTACAACACCATAGATATTCAAACCATAAGTTACAAATAATATAATCAAACTAATATGAGCAGTTTAACAATTAAAATACTAAAGAAAATAATACATAACAATGATAAATCACTTTAAATATAAACCCAAACAAATATGACCTCAAAAATAACACAAATTCAAAGAAATAAACTTACAAAGTCAGGAAAACACCAAATCTCTCATATTGTAGAGAAGGAAAGTGAACATTTGCTTCCACTGCACGCACGCGCACGCACGCAATCACTCACACACTGCACACACACACACACACACACACACACACACACACACGCGCAACACACGCGCACGCGCACTCGCACTCACACACACACACACACACACACACACACACACACACACACACACACACACACACACACACACACACACACACACACACACACACACACACACACACACACACACACACACACACACACACACACACACCAAAACTCTCAACACTAACCCTGCGTCCCAATGTGCATACTATGCACCCTTACTGCCCTAAATAGTATCAAACATTTCTACATAAAAGTTAGGATGGATATTATTATGCACATTAGGACACAACTATTCTATTTGTTAAATAGAATAATAAAATGACCTCATAGCCCTGCTGAAAAAAACTATAGAAAATGTAATGGATTGAATGGTTATAATGGGAATTGTATTGGTTTTGATAGAAACTATAATGGTGTCTACTGGTATGTGATGGATTCTATTGGTGGGATGTTAAATCCTATTGGAAAATGCCCAAAACACACTACAAAAAGTATTTTTTTAATGGTTTTACTGGAAAAAGCTAATGCTTTATAATGTTATTTTAATGGAAACCAATGGAATTTCTGTGATGGTTTCTATTGGGCTTCTATTGTTTTTTTTTAGCAGGGAGATCAAACGTGGTGTTAAATATTTAACTGTTCCATAATTCAAACTATTTTTGCTGTATAGATCAAATAACAAACTATTTTAATATTTATATAGTTCATACATCAAAGCTAACTTACACATTTCTAAATGTAATTCCTTCCACCGACCACCAAATTCAGCTCAGACCTCCAGACTCGTCTGGCTTTGGGCTGCTGTATCTTTTCTACCTGATCACACTAACTCATGCTAGAAACGTGCTAGCAGTGTACAAAACGTGTTAGTAACATTGTATAGACTTCAGATGACTACTCTGAGCAATGCTTTTCAGTGTTATTTCAAACTTCAAGACCCGGCTTTGTCAAGCCACCTTCAAAGTGTGTCATCTAACTTTTACTTATCTAGTTCTAGTCATAACTATATGTTAGATACAACATTTATCTAACTCTTCATTAAGAATAGTTCAGATGACAATGGTTGCTTCACCAGACATTGTAACAGTGTTTCTTTGTTCAGATGGGGTTTTTCTGCTGGTTTGTAAAGATGTACACTCTTCCATCTGTTCATCTTAACTGGCTTACGCTTTCTGATTCATTATAAATGTTGAATTACACCATACAGTTCTCCATCTGTGCTGAGCAGGACCAGTGTTCCCAGCAGTCTCCAGATCACCTTCAGTGCAAAAGCCACTCGGTCACTCCACTTCTTCTCAAGCCCTGATCGCTCGCTGAGTGTTAATGCCTGCGTCATCAAGAGCAGATGACAGGCCTGACAGCAAATTAAACTCTGAAGACAAGAGGTTTTCTTCGAGCATCAACACACAGCAGCAGTCACATGTTTGTGAATGTGGATCAAGTCATGTCAGGAAAAAGAATCACAGCACTACGAATGAAACTGGTCTCTTACAGACCTTATTTGACTTGCTTATGTCAGCGTTGTTTTGATTTTTATACAGTTACATTCATTCAATATTTCATGCATTTTGTGAGTGAGAACCACTGAGCTTAATGTTGTTGTGGTCTTTGGTTTTGGGCTGGGCGACCGCCTCCTTTCAGCAGGTCTTCAAACTGAGACTACAAGGGCTAGATAGATAGTCTTGTGTAGTCTTAACTCGAATATAAATCGGTTTAGAGATCCCGATACCAGATTAGTTTGGAGAAATGGATCATGTAGTGCGTGTTATGGACACTAGAGGACGGCATTAGAGCAGCTTTTCTGAACACGACGGAGACGTTTACAAGGTTATGTACAATAATGCACTGTATGATGAAAACCATTGAGTAGCAGGATTATTTTAAAATGTTTGCCATCTCAAATTGTAATTTTACGTTTCAAATTATGTGCTGATATCAATACTATTCAAAAGTTGTGGGATCAGTAATTTTTTCAAAGAAATTAATATTTTTTAAAGAATTTGACTTTTTACAAAAATATGGTATAGAGAAAAAGGAACAAAACTACATACATATATATATAAATGCTTATTTCTCAATCTTTTATACACATCAGTTTCCACAAAAATATTAAGCAGCAAAGACAGTTTTCAATGTGGTTATTAAGAAATGTTTCTTGAGCAGGAGATCAGTGATTTCTGAAGATAATGTGACACTGCAGTAATGATGCTGAAAATTACAGCTGCGCATCACAGAAATAATATTACATTTCATAATATACTGACATAGAAAACAGCTAAATTTAAAGTGTAATATTACTTACCAAATATGAATGTTCTTCCTGTATTTTTGCCAAAATAAATGCAGTCATGGTGAGCAGAAGTCGCCAGTCTTTTGTGAATATATATTCACGACTCAATATATTTCAAGACGAGTTGAGAAATAAAGTGCTGCTATTGCAGTTGAAGAACTTCAGAAGAAAACACTGCACACACTTCAACCGAATCTTTGTTTAAAAGGACTTTTATTTCAAGATTTTTAAACTCATACAGATCGTAAGGCATCTGCACAAAGAACAGTTTCTGCCGAGGTTTAAAAAAACCTTTCCTTCAGATGATGGAAGGGTTTCAAACCAGCTTTGATATTTAGATGTTTTCCCCTAACCTTATTTATTCATTCCTCAATAATCTTAAATTACATCTATTATATAATTTCATACTCTTGATTTCTTACAGCAGTCAGACGACGTGAGAGCAATGACAGAAGAAGAGTGTTTCAAATCCATTAAATATGTACACAGAGGCTTCACATCACACACACACACACACACGGCAGGCTAAACAGTACTATGGGGGAGCAGACCACATCCACATGATCTATTTACAGGTCCCTAAACTTACTACACGATGACTCGAGCTTCTCTCGAATGAGGCGGCGACTTTGATTTCCATTGCTTTGTTTTATGATAAATGGGAATCAATGAATTAAGTCCTAAAACTTTCATTAACCTCCACACACATGCACTTTTCCATCCCTGGCCCGTCTGTAACACAGGGCCAGTGAAGGTCTGTGTGCATCCAACTACACCTGAATCTACGAGTTCTGAGGCCCTGATTGAACCGCTGGGACGTCACAGAGGGGACGAGGAGTGTGGGATATGGACATGATGAACGTGAGAAGGGTTTGCGTGAGAGGAACGGACATCGTGCGTCTCCGGTGAATGATCTGGGCTACTTGGACACTTTGACGCGGAAGGTAATGCGGCCCAGGAACTTGTCGCGCTCGTCGCTGTTGAGCAGGTCCGAACCCTCCACCTTGCACTCGATGATGAGCTCGGAGTTATAGTCATCCTCCATCAGCAGCAGCTTCACGGCTACCACCGGCTGGACGTAGTTTGCCTAATGGAGAGTAAGAGACCAGAAAAGAAAGCCAAAATGAGAGAAATATAAGAAACTGCGAAAATTAAGTATGGACACAGCAATATAAAAATTGTCTGACACAGCTGTGATACTGATGATAAAGTATAAATCAATTATTATTATTTTTTTAATAAGTGTTTAATACTTAAAAACAAGCCCTGATTTTATCTTCTCCTATTAAAGGCACAATCAGACCAATACAAATCAATTATAACAATTATTTTAATTACTTATTCTATATTCAGTATTCTTTATGCAAAGAATTTAAATATATTTTACACTTTAAGCATTATATATAGTGGGGAATTTTTTTTTTATTTTGTACGTCGCAAAAAAATTAAATCAATAAAACGCATTTTAAAAAAGTTATTGATTTTAATTTTGAATGAGTCAAATAAGTATTTGACCCCTTCGCAGAACATGACTTAGCACTTGGTGGAAACACATTGTTGGCGATCACAGAGGTCAGCCGTTTCTTGTAGTTGGCCACCAGGCTTGCACACATCTCAGGAGGGCTCCACTTTGAAGATCCTCTCCAAGTCATTAAGGTTTCGAGGCTGACGTTTGGCAACTCGAACCTTCAGCTCCCTCCACAGGTTTTGCTAGGCCACTCCAGGACCTTAATGTGCTTCTTCTTGAGCCACTCCTTTGTTGCCTTGGCCGTGTGTTTTGGGTTATCGTCATGCTGGAATACCCATCCACGACCCATTTTCAATGCCCTGGCCCTGACGGTACATGGCCCCGTCCATCGTCCATTTGATGCGGTGCAGTTGTCCTGTCACCTTAGCAGAAAAACACAACCAAAGCATAATGTTTCCACCTCCATGTTTGACAGTGTTGATGATGTTCTTGTGGTCATAGGCAGCATTCCTCCTCCAAACACGGCGAGTTGAGTTGATGCCAAAGCACTGGATTTTGGTCTCATCGGACCACAACACTTTCACCCAGTTCTCCTCTGAATCATTTGCAAACTTCAGATAGTGCCTTGTACATGTGCTTTCTTGAGCAGGGGGACCTTGCAGGTGCTGCAGGATTTCAGTTCTTCACGGCGTAGTGTTACCAATTGTTTTCTTGGTGACTATGGTCCCAGCAGATCATTGACAAGATCCCCCCGTGTAGTTCTGGGCTGATTCCTCACCGTTCCCATGATCAGTGAAACTCCACGAGCTGAGAACTGTGTTCACCTTCTCACCAAGCTGCTTGGCGATGATCTTGTAGCCCATCCCAGCCTTGTGTTGGTCTACGATATTGCCCCTGACATCCTTGGACAACTCTTTGGTCTCGGCCATGGTGGAGAGTTTGTAGTCTGACTGATTGATTGCTTCTGTGGACAGGTGTATTTTATACAGGTAAAGCTGTCCCTTTAAGAGAGTGCTCCTATTCTCAGCTCCTCACCTGTATAAAAGACACCTGGGGCCTGTACCATGAAGCCGGTTTAGCTGGCTAGCTTTAGTTTGCACCAATCCTGGGTTTTAGGGACAATGAAAGTGGCTTGGCTTTTAACTGCATTCATTGCCATAGTAACATACACTCCACGGCTAACCTGCTCCGGCGCAGCTTATGTTCTGGGTTCGAGATCTCAAACTGAAATTGGACCAATCAGATGTGAGCAAGGTGACACGTCTGACACAAAAAAGTCACTCCCCCAGTTTCTCTTGCTACAAATGAAAGGTCACTACTACTAAAAAAAATTGTCCGGCCAAAACCAAAAATTTAGTTATTTTATATGATTTATATGATTATTTATCCATTACACCAGCAATTTTAGTTCAACTGTTATAATAAATGATTTATTTTAAATGCATGTTAATATATACAGATCGTATGTAATATAAATGAGCTCTAGAATCAATAGATAACTAGGTGACCTTACACGAGTCTCTATCACTGTATATTTCCAACTATATAAACTTAATTTTCACTTGTGACCGCACTGATGAAGCAAGATCATTTATTTTATTTGTCCTCTTTCATGAACAAGTACTTTTTTCATTGTAAATACATTTAAATTAATCATATTCTTCAATCTCTTAACCTTTAGCAAAACCTTCAACCAAGGCTCGTGATTGGCTGTTTGCCAGTGATGTCACACATTCATGTGCACATGCTCCACAAACTTGATCTATCTGGAACTCTTTTCCTACCTTTAATGACATGTAACTCAATTCTATTCTTTAAGTTTGTAATTTATTAACACTCCCCCCTGTTCCTTTTTTCTGTTCTGTTTCTATACTTATTTTTTTGTAATTATTGTTTATCACTCGTATGTTGATGATTGTATTATTTTTGTAATTATTGTTTATCACTTGTATGTTGATGATTGTATTATTTTTGTAATTATTGTTTATCACTTGTATGTAGATGATTGTAATATTCTTGTAATTATTGTTTATCACTTGTATGTAGCTGATTGTATTATTCTTGTAATTATTGTTTATCACTTGTATGTTGATGATTGTATTATTTTTGTAATTATTGTTTATCACTTGTATGTTGATGATTGTATTATTTTGTAATTATTGTTTATCACTTGTATGTTGATGATTGTATTATTCTTGTAATTATTGTTTATCACTCGTATGTTGATGATTGTATTATTCTTGTAATTATTGTTTATCACTTGTATGTTGATGATTGTATTATTTTTGTAATTATTGTTTATCACTTGTATGTTGATGATTGTATTATTTTTGTAATTATTGTTTATCACTTGTATGTTGATGATTGTATTCTTTTTGTAATTATTGTTTATCACTTGTATGTTGATGATTGTTTTATTTTTGTAATTATTGTTTATCACTTGTATGTTGATGATTGTTTTATTTTTGTAATTATTGTTTATCACTTCTTGTAATTATTGTTTATCACTTGTATTATTTTTGTAATTATTGTTTATCACATTGTAATTATTGTTTATCACGATGTATTGTAATTATTGTTTATCTTGTAATTATTGTTTATCACTTGTATGTTGATGATTTATTATTCTTGTAATTATTGTTTATCACTTGTATGTTGATGATTGTATTATTTTGTAATTATTGTTTATCACTTGTATGTTGATGATTGTATTATTTTTGTAATTATTGTTTATCACTTGTATGTTGATGATTGTATTATTTTTGTAATTATTGTTTATCACTTGTATGTTGATGATTGTATTATTTTTGTAATTATTGTTTATCACTTGTATGTTGATGATTGTTGTAATTATTGTTTATCACTTGTAATTATTGTTTATCACTTGTATGTTGATGATTGTATTATTGTAATTATTGTTTATCTTGTAATTATTGTTTATCACTTGTATGTTGATGATTGTATTATTTTGTAATTATTGTTTATCACTTGTATGTTGATGATTGTATTATTTTTGTAATTATTGTTTATCACTTGTATGTTGATGATTGTATTATTTCTGTAATTATTGTTTATCACTTGTATGTTGATGATTGTATTATACTTGTAATTATTGTTTATCACTTGTATGTTGATTGTATTATTTTTGTAATTATTGTTTATCACTTGTATGTTGATGATTGTATTATTTTTGTAATTATTGTTTATCACTTGTATGTTGATGATTGTATTATTTCTGTAATTATTGTTTATCACTTGTATGTTGATGATTGTATTATTTTTGTAATTATTGTTTATCACTTGAATGTTGATGATTGTATTATTTTTGTAATTATTGTTTATCACTTGTATGTTGATGATTGTATTATTTCTGTAATTATTGTTTATCACTTGTATGTAGATGATTGTATTATTTTTGTAATTATTGTTTATCACTTGTATGTAGATGATTGTAATATTCTTGTAATTATTGATCACTTGTATGTTGATGATTGTATTATTTTTGTAATTATTGTTTATCACTTGTATGTTGATGATTGTAATATTCTTGTAATTATTGATCATCACTTGTATGTTGATGATTGTATTATTTTTGTAATTATTGTTTATCACTTGTATGTAGATTGTATTATTTTTGTAATTATTGTTTATCACTTGTATGTTGATGATTGTATTATTTTTGTAATTATTGTTTATCACTTGTATGTTGATGATTGTATTATTCTTGTAATTATTGTTTATCACTTGTATGTAGATGATAGTATTATTTTTGTAATTATTGTTTATCACTTGTATGTAGATGATTGTATTATTTTTGTAATTATTTATCACTTGTATGTTGATGATTGTATTATTTTTGTAATTATTGTTTATCACTCGTATGTTGATGATTGTATTATTTTGTAATTATTGTTTATCACTTGTATGTTGATGATTGTATTATTTTTGTAATTATTGTTTATCACTTGTATGTTGATGATTGTATTATTCTTGTAATTATTGTTTATCACTTGTATGTTGATGATTGTATTATTTTTGTAATTATTGTTTATCACTTGTATGTAGATGATTGTATTATTTTGTAATTATTGTTTATCACTTGTATGTTGATGATTGTAATTATTGTTTATCACTTGTATGTTGATGATTGTATTATTTTTGTAATTATTGTTTATCACTTGTATTTTTGTAATTATTGTTTATCACTTGTATGTTGATGATTATTTTCTTGTAATTATTGTTTATCACTTGTATGTTGATGATTGTATTATTTTTGTAATTATTGTTTATCACTTGTATGTAGATGATTGTATTATTTTTGTAATTATTGTTTATCACTTGTATGTAGATGATTGTATTATTTTTGTAATTATTGTTTATCACTTGTATGTTGATGATTGTATTATTTTTGTAATTATTGTTTATCACTTGTATGTTGATGATTGTATTATTTTTGTAATTATTGTTTATCACTTGTATGTAGATGATTGTATTATTTTTGTAATTATTGTTTATCACTTGTATGTAGATGATTGTATTATTTTTGTAATTATTTATCACTTGTATGTTGATGATTGTATTATTTCTGTAATTATTGTTTATCACTTGTATGTTGATGATTGTATTATTTTTGTAATTATTGTTTATCACTTGTATGTAGATGATTGTATTATTTTTGTAATTATTGTTTATCACTTGTGATTGTATTATTTTTGTAATTATTTATCACTTGTATGTTGATGATTGTATTATTCTTGTAATTATTGTTTATCACTTGTATGTTGATGATTTTATTATTCTTGTAATTATTGTTTATAACTTGTATGTTGATGATTGTATTATTCTTGTTATTATTGCTTATCACTTGTATGTTGATGATTGTAATTATTGTTTATAACTTGTATGTTGATGATTGTATTATTGTTTATCACTTGTATGTTGATGATTGTATTATTCTTGTAATTATTGTTTATCACTTGTATGTTGTATTATTCTTGTAATTATTGTTTATAACTTGTATGTGATGATTGTATTATTCTTGTAATTATTGTTTATCACTTGTATGTTGATGATTGTATTATTTTTGTAATTATTGTTTATCACTTGTATGTAGATGATTGTATTATTTGTGTAATTATTGTTTATCACTTGTATGTTGATGATTGTATTATTTTTGTAATTATGTATCACTTGTATGTTGATGATTGTATTATTCTTGTAATTATTTTTTATCACTTGTATGTTGATGATTGTATTATTCTTGTAATTATTGTTTATCACTTGTATGTTGATGATTTTATTATTCTTGTAATTATTGTTTATAACTTGTATGTTGATGATTGTATTATTCTTGTAATTATTGTTTATCACTTGTATGTTGATGATTGGATTATTCTTGTAATTATTGTTTATCACTTGTATGTTGATGATTGTAGTATTCTATGTGTACTACTCTTGATTTTTGAGCATAAAAAACTGGATCAAATTGAGTTGACAGAGAAAGTTGCTGATCAGCTTTCATGGCACCAATAAAGCCAGATTGGAGTGGTTTGGTTTTGTCAACTCCAAACTAATCCTGTAACTCTGAAAGTGTTCATCTACAATCATGGTACAGGCCCCTGGGAGCCAGAAATCTAGCTGGTTGATAGGGGATCAAATACTTATTTGACTCATTAAAATGCTAATGTATAACTTTTTTGAAAAGCGTTTTTCTGGATTTGTTTTTGTTGTTATTCTGTCTCTCACCGTTCAAATAAACCTACCATTAAAACTATAGACTGATCGTTTCTTTATCAGTGGGCAAACATACAAAATCAGCAGGGGATCAAATGATTTTTCCCCCACTGTACATTTTATATACATCAAAAGTGCCTATTCATTTCAAAATATAAATATTAAAATATTGTGTATTACATATTTTCTTCGAAATTCATATACATTTTCAATACATAAAATATACATACAATGTTTAATTTTTTAAAGAATACTAATATGTAGGCTAAATATCCATGCTTATAATAAGCCTGGTTTTACTTTCTAGCATCAATAGCACAATTAGACCAGTACAAATCATTTATAAAAATTGTTAGAATTATTTTATATTCCATATTTTCTATGCATAGAATATACATACGCTTTAAAAAAATATTTTAAAAATAAGCATTTTATACAATATATTATATATATTTTTTAATACATAAAAAATGGACATACAAATATTAATATAAATATTAAAATAAAATTGAATACATACATATATATATATATTTTTTTTTTCATACATAAAATATAAATATTAGTTTCATTTTAAATTAGTAAAAGCATGAATGAGACCAATACAATCATTACAAAAATTACAAATATTTATTATTATTATTGTCCATATTTTCCATTCATAGAATACATAAATACAGTTTAAATATGTATAAACACTTTAAAAATATTTTTATAAATATATAAACATGTTAAGATTTATTATACATTTATTTTGTTGATTTATTAGTACAAATATACAATGTATATTAAAACAGAAAGTACATTTTCAGTTGCATTATATATATTTTCTATACATAAAATATACACATTTTCAAGTGAATAAACACCACACAATTTGACATTATTCTGACAATATTCACTAGTATATTGTGCATCCATACAATTAACAATGTTTTGCTGTATTGTACTTACATGCAATGTCTTGCCATAATAGGGGAAGTAACTCTTGTCGAGTTTGCCCTCAGCGGGGAAATACTGCATCTGCAGGGGAGTTTCTCTCTGTGTCAGGAGAGAAACACGGTAAAGGATGAGACCACACTGCTGCACTTTACAGACAACACGTGTCATGTGACTCGTGTGCATACATCACTCAAACTGATGACACTAAGAAAAATAAGCACCCTCTTCAAATGCACAGACAGCGGATCTCTGAATAAAGCTGGTTGAACAAAAATCCACACTGAAAATGGGGAAAACAGGCTCTTACAAATGAAATTTATTTTGCATCTTGTACTGTATATGAGCGCATGAATCCATAACTCTCTGCTCGCAGTCATCACAGTCATAGCGTTTATCCGGCAGCAGCAGCTGTTTCCACAGTTCAGGAACAGATACAAGATTATAATCTTCCTGTGCATTCAATAAGTGCTTCATCTTTCATCGAGTGAACCGAATGAGATGATTTGCCGTAAGCTTCTAAAATGGTTGAGTATCTAATAATAGCTCATAGTGATGCATGCTTGCAGACAGTGTAATCCAATGAAAAAGATGATACTAAAAACACTACAATAAGCTATTTTAGACAGTCATTTTAAAGCATCAGTAGTCTGAGACTATGATTTAATAATCAGATTCAAAGAATGTAATTATTAAGAATCAGCACAGAAGCTCAGAAAATGTGCAGTGTTTCATTAGTGGCTTTCACACAAGCAGCTTTGGCTGTAAATGCGGTGACAGCATGAATTCAGCAGCGTTCTCCGTTCTGTTATAATAGACGCGGATCAGTTTCTGCAATTTCTGGTCCTGCTGGAAATATTGGGTATTGATGCTAGAGCTGGGTAGATTATGTACAATTTGTAGTCCGTTACGGATTCCAGATTACATGATGAAAATTGTAGTTAGAAACATAATCCATTACATTACACATTTTAGGTAATATAATCAGACTATTTTTTGATTACTTTTGATTAGGTTTGACCCAACTCATCACATTGATTTAAATAGGATAATCTTGTTCCATTTTGAAATAAAAATACAAAGAGAAAGATAATATATACTATTCTGTGTTATTAACAAGTGCATTAAATTTCAACGTCAACGTTTCTTAAACTAGGGCGCTTGAAGGAACTGCATGGGGTTCATGAGTTTAAAGGGTTACTCCACCCCAAAATGAACACTGTGTCATTAATCACTTACCCCCATGACGTTCCAAAACCTTTAAAGCTTCGTTCGTCTTTGGAACATAATTTAAGATATTTGGGATGAAAACCGTAGACTGCCAAGTAAATAACATTGTCAAGGTCCAGAAAAGCATGAAAGACATCGTCAAAATAATCCATCTGCCATCAGTGGTTCAATCTCGGAAACGCCGTTTTATAGGTTTCTTTACGCTTTGATCTGAATGAAAACAGCGTATCAGTGCGGTGCGGCTGAAACAGAACAGCGTACGCAGTTTGCGTCCAGCGGATATTCTCCCAAATGACGCTATGCTGACACAGAGGAGACGAATTGCTGAATAAAGTTGTTATTTTTATTTTCTTTGCATATAAAAAGTGTTCTCGTCACTTCAAAACATTACGGTTGAACCACTGATGGCAGATGGATTATTCTGACGATGTCTTTCATGCTTTTCTGGGCCTTGACAGTGTTATTTACTTGGCAGTCAATGGTTTTCATCCAAAATATCTTAAATTGTGTTCCAAAGAAGAACAAAGCTTTAACGACATGGGGGTAAGTGACAAAAGCACATAAGCAAACTTAAAAGATGAAACAGACTTAGGGAGTATCAACAAATTAAGAATATTTAGCACAAAGAATAAACTATTGTGCAAATCATTTGCAATCATGTAATCAATAAAAAATTAAATCGTATTATGAGCATTTTAAAATGTAATAATCTAATTACAAGTACTTTAATTTCTACATAATCCAGATTACATGTAATCAGTTACTAACCAGCACTGCATGTATACATAGCATTACTGGTTTTGACATGTATACGGTTATGATTCTACAAGAATACTACTACTACTAATATAGGTTTTGTAGAAGTAAAATTACAAATGTTCTGAAGGAGCTGACGCCATTACAAGTTGTCATTTACGTAATTTAGTTATCAGATGTCGATGCAGACTTTGTGCCTCATTCATAAAACACAAGCACGTTTAATGTGTGTAAAATGTTTGATAATCATTCTTACATAAATTGTTGCATTCAATTTAACACAAATTTGTTTTAGCGATTCATTTTACTTGTGTACAATTTCATGTGTTTTATGAATATTATACGCAAAAATGGTTTAACGAACAATTGTCAAAGACATTACAATGATTTATGTTAAATGGCCTGATTACGACTTGAATGAGGCCTATTCAATATACTTTTAACGATAGCAATGTTTAGCAAACAACATGTTTTAATGACGCTTTGACGATGCTGTAGAAGCGTTATCAAAATGCATAAAACGCCAAACAGCGTTGCTAATGTGAACAACAGATAGTATCAGCAATAATATCACCGGAACCGTTAATACGGAAATGTAATCGTTGCATGTGTGAAAGTCCAATTGAAACATTGCAAGGTCTTTATTAGTGGAAGTTTGTTTAGTAAGAAATGGCAAGATTGAAAGAGCAGGAACCATCGGCACAATTTAAGAGCAAAAGCATTAACGTTCAGAGGACACAGAGATCCTAAGGAGCAGAGGGCACTTCCTTGTGTCCGCTTGTATACCTTCAACGGTCAGACGGGTGAGAGATCTCCGAGGAGTCATGAGGTACAAAAATGACAAAATGATAAGGGCGGTAAAGAAGTTCTCATGGGACAAGTGAAAAACAGGGCAGTCTGATAGGAACGTCTCAATTCTGCCGCAAAGAACTACTCGAAGGAAGCAAACAAGTGGGTCCAACATTGCATAACTTGTCCCTGATATCGGTTAGATGCTTGTGGACATGTTCGTAAGAGGTTACTAAGGTCAAAAGACAATGTTTTGCAAGAAAAAATTGCTGTGTCAATAAAATCAATTGGAATACCTGAAAAACCATGAATTTGATTGACCATAGTATACTTGTGTGGAAGATTCCCAATAGCAATGGGCCCTGTTTACACCTGATATGGTGATCCAAACTCAAGTGCTGAATAAGCATTTGTAGATTAAACATCACTGTGGCCTCGACAACACTGAAGGATCTGATTACATGGTACTGGATTTCTACAGTAAGTTTTGATTAACTAAATCACATGAATTTGCCTCTCCATGGTATTGAATATTGAGATATTTCAAGTCTCTTGTACAAGCAGGCTGTTCTTGAGCAGAATCAGTTCTGGACCAGACCTTATACTGATAGTCCAAAGCAGGGGTGTCTAATTCTGCCCTGCACTCATTAAAATAAAGGTTCTTTATTTGCTTCAATGGTTTCATGAAGAACCTTTAACAATATGTAGTTAAAGAAACTCGCTTTTATTACATTTAGTCATTTAGCAGACACTTATCCAAAGCACCTTACAAATGAGGACAATGTTGGCAATCAAAATCAACAAAAAAACAATGATATGCAAGTGTTATGACGAGTCTCAAATAGCTTAATAAAGTTTTTTTTTTTTTGAAAAAGAATAGAGCAAGCTAGTATGAACTCTGGGAACTAGTAATTCTGGGTGGCATGACCAAAAATGTATATCACAGTATTTTTAAAAATTATACCAGTTCCACGGTCTATGCCGGTATTTTTTTTTCATGCATGACCAGGTGTTAACCACATTTTCTACTGATTGAGAGAGGAAATACTGCAGTAGACTGACTTAGAAAGTCCTATTTTACTGTCATGATGAGTGTATACTGTAGAAAATTCCACATTAATAGTGACTACACACGATCCATTAATAACCATGTTAACCAGGAGTCACTCATTTATAATCGCGACATCGTCTGATAAACTCAACATGCATCTAACGTTACACTAAAGAGCGGCTACTTTTGTCTCATGCAGCACACTGCCTGCGTCCGAGTAACAAAAAAAAATACACTAAAAAAACGCATAATATTAACAGATGAGCTATGCTCATATTTATAATTCCAAACAGTCAGTTGTCGTCAGGTGCATGGAAACGCTGTTTGTACTCATTTACCACTCACTGCGCCGAGAGAGTCAGATCTCGCGCTAGCGGGGCAGTACTGGATACATCTTCCAACTGAACCATAGCTAAGGTTTATCCAGAAAAGACGCTAGGTTTGTCAGTATGTATACACTGTATACTGTATATTTGCACTATACCTATTTTGCATAGTTGGTATATAAAACTGTTTACATTTGCACTGTTTACTTTTCTGTATCATTGTTTACATTTTGTTAAATGTACACTTTGTATGCATGTACAATGTATGCATGTACTTTCAATGTGAGAGCAAAAAAAAGTTGTACATTTGTACAATGACAATAAAAAGCTATTCTATTCTATGAACCTTTTAAGAAAAAAAGCCATTAAAAGGGCCTGAAAGTTGCTAAATATAGTGCTGAAGTTGCGCTCGTGTGTGTGTGTGTGTGTGTGTGTGTGAGACGCGGGAGCTGCAGCGGGCGGTGGATATTTGTGGCTGAATTCACGTTCTACAGCTTCAGTTTCAGCATTTTCATGATTAGTAACACGCAGCTGTTCCCTCATTACAGTGCAACAGTTAAAAGAGACTCAAACAGTGTCGCGTTCCGAACGTTGTTTAAACAATATATCGTATTACGGTATTTAAAAAATTCATATCATAAGAAAAATAAACACTGGTATTCGGCATGAAGCAGTATACCGCCCAGCACTAGGAACTAGCCACTAAGTTTGTCCCCTGAGAACTAAATTTCACCCTAGGGCCATTCTCCTGGATGCATTCACACCACCAGTAGGATCTAGGGCTGGGCATTGACTAATTTCATGATTCGATTCCATATCTATTATTTTGTACATATATCAGGTACAGTACATGGCAAATTTTCTCAAGGGAAAAAAAACTCAACTAATGCTGTAACATATACATGATAGTCAGTTGGAACTACATTATTATAATATTAAATGTTAAAAATAACTGATTTTAACTGATAATATAAATAAAAGCTTTTATAATATTAAAGTTATAATACTAACTTTGACGTTAAATTACAAAACAATATTTCTATACCAAGTCATTTTTTTTATATAAACATTTAAATGATTGTTGTCAAAAACCTGACGGATTTATTCAAACATAAATATTGAAACCGTAAAAAAAATTAATAATAATAATATATATATATATATATATATATTATGAATGTTATATGGTGCATATATTTAGAGAAATGCTCCTATATAGCGTTCATTTTTCAAGCAGACGAATGAGTGTCAGAATGTTTTTTGACTCATACTGTATTGTTTACGAGACATATATTGATGTCTTTTGCATCGTTGAAAAAAATAGAGCGATTACATGAGACAAGTTGTACTCCTTTTAACATAGCTTCAGACATTCATTCATGTTTATTTCACACTGTAACTGGCTGTGCAATTAATCGCATGTGATTGTCTTTCGCATCTCGTCAGTAAAGCCGGTTCAGTGATTAGTAGTAAATCTCCTTCACATGCTTTCAGATGGAGCAGCATTTACTACACAGAGTCATAGTTCACTGACAAGCTACACAATATCGCGCTCATAATCACAGGCGATTCATCTGCGATGAACGTGATATTGCGTAGCTTGTCAGTGAACTACGTCTGTGTAGTAAATGCCACTCCATCTGAAAGCACATGAAGGATATTTACTACTAATCACAGAAGCGGCTTTATAGCACAGAACAGAGTTTCTATTGCTGGTTGTTCCTATTGTGCTGGGTTAGACCCTACTGAGATGTAAGAGCTAATTTAAGAGGCTTTCGCACCAGGTAGTTATATGAACTATAGCCTCGATGCGCATTCAAGATATTACCTTGTCGCATGCATGTGGTGCTGCTGATGCTGGAGCTGGCGCTTTGACGTGGAAAATGTTTGCAATCAAAGGAACGCACATGCATGTGTTGTGGTACGGTCATGAACGTGCGTTGAAGACTGACAGAAGAGAAGACATGGTTGAATAAAGTTTTTTTTTTTTTTTTGTGCACATAAAGCTTCATAAAATTACAGTTGAACCACTGATGTCACATGGACTATTTTATCCATGTCCTTACTACGTTTTTGGGTCTTGAACGTGGCAGTGGCGTTGCTTAGGGCTGTGACGGTGGCCGTGACAACTGCGTCACTGGTGGTGGTCGGTTGCCACCGCGATTGTGTATTGCCACCGGCGGTAGTGCACATGATGTCACACACACTCTATAACTAGCATAATACAAAGTTTTGTAAACAAGTATAATAGTAACAGTTGCAAATTGTTTTAATTTTGACTACAAATCTATGGTAATTCACAAATAACCTCGAACACCATATACGCCGTTTCCTTTAGATTGGCAGGTTTGAGCGCAGGAAAATATTTTCTGCATTCATAAAAATGTATTCTGCATTCAGCATATTTATTTCGTGATGAGCGATGGACCTTGTTGGGAAACCAAATACTACGTCGCCTGATCTGGAATCATTTCCATTCATGTCACCCATCTGCGTTTGTACAAGTGTCTTCAAGTTCACGTGATCGCAAACGCCCGGCTCGTCAGGTGTGTATTGGTGAGGCTTTCTCCAAATACGAATGAGACAGCGGAAAATGGAAGATGTTAAAAAGAAATGTGGCAACATAACGCCACGATTCCTATTCCACAGAGAGCACGTGCAGCAGACGAGGAGTTAACGCAGAACAGCGAACCGTGTCTAAACCGGACTCCGCGTCGCAACACAACAGGTTGAGTCTGTCTATAGGACATTTGAACTGTGTCAGCACGTCATAAATAGAACGAGGCAGTTTACTGTGAGGGATTTGTCGTGTCGTATCCCGCATCTGGTGTAGACAGCATCACTGATTATAATGGGTTCTCGCCGCGCCGCTCGCTTGAGGTAGACAGGGTCACATAGGGTGTGTTCAACTTTCTTATTTCAGGTTACTTTCCTATTTAACTGTATTATTTATTGTAATGTTTTGCAGGCTGTGTTTACTGACATAAGTGCTAAAATAAACATGCACGTTTGCTATAGATGATTGAGCCTCATTTATTTATTTTTGCGTTTCAAAATTGTATATATATAATGAACGAAAGTCTTTCCGGTTTGGAACAACATGAAGGTGAGTAAAGAGTTTCTATTTTTTGGTTAACTATCCCTTTAAGAGTACAGAGGACCATCTTCCAGCAAGTTGAGCTCTAGCCCTAATAAAACACACCCGAACCTGCTAATCAGGGTCTTCAAGATAACTAAAAACGTCCACGGAGATGTGTTGGAGCTAAACTCTGCAGGAAAGCAGCCCTCCAGTAGCAGGATTGGACACCCCTGGTCAGCATTAAAAGAAAACATTTGACAAGACTGGAAATTTCTTCACTATTCTCGATTATGAACATGCAGTGATGCACATCCGTAGTTTAGAGCGCTCCACAATTTGCATGTGAATGCCAGAGGTAAACGGAAATCTTTTGACTGAATCAACCGAAACAATAATATCAGGAGTAAACGGGGCCTTAGGGGTTCCCATGGTGTGGAAGGACCCACAGCTACATTTACTTTACCTAGACACTATGCATTACGTTCTCGATGACTGGGGATCTGAAGGTATACATCATTTCTAGAATGAGGGCGGTTAAAAGCACCAGAGACAAAGCAGTACAGCAGAGAGGCAGCAAAGAGATGGAAAAGGCCCGGGGCAAGGACCCTGGGGAAACAATGGGGGGGCTGGGGCCCGAAATCTTACCCACCATTAATACTGCTGGCCCTATAGGCAGCGTGGAGAGAGACCAGATACAAACAGATGTGTGAAAACAAAGATGGAAACACTCACACACTTTAATTCAGACAGGCTCCATCATGTCACACTCATCCTGACATCACACACTATGAAGCTAGTAACACAAAGTGTGATTTGGACATTACCTTGGTTATGCAGTTGATATGCGGGTCTCCTCGTGGCCTAAGCCCAATCACCTGCAAATGAGTACATACAATGAACAAACATCCTTCTGAATCTAAAAACAGATCTGATCACATGCTTACATTTCTAGAATGCAACGGTAACACAATGCATGCAGGATTGGAAGTTTTGCATCCTTGCATGAGCACCATGGCGCAATTTGTCAGGAGAACATATGCCAACACGGGAGATCTCAACTCTGGCCCTCAAGATCCACTTTCATGCAGTTTAGCTCCAAGGTCTTCAGGATTGCTAGAAAGTTACAGGCAGTTGAGGTTGATCAAGGTTGGGAGCTAAACTCAGCAGGAAAGTGGATCTCGAGGGCCAGAGTTGAGAACCTCTGTGCTAACAGCTAGCTTTGACCTGGGAGAGCGTAAAAACAGTAACTCACTCGATTCATCTTGACTAGGATGCATGGCTGACCCTCGGAATAACCAAAACTGCTATCAGCCAGTCCAGAGCACTGTCGTAGCACACTTCTCTTGAACTGGCAAACCTTCTTCTCCTCAACATCGTCTTGCTCAAAGTACATATCAATGGGACAGGCCTCGTTCGCCTCCTGCAGAGAGTCATTGTACGCTGAAGAAACAGATGAGAGAGAGTAGATAGTGAGATAATGGTGCCGAGCTGGAAATCTTCAGCAGAAATGTGACAATTGTGTGGTTTGGAGCTGTCTTTCTTGTCTACAAGTGTGACCATTTTGGAAGTCTTTGAAAGCTCCAAATAAGACCCCAATATATGACCTGAGAAGCACAACAGTCCTGTGTTAGAGTATTTCATTTTAAGTTTGTACTGGTCTTTAAATAACTAATAGTTTTAGTTTAAAATCTGCATTCTGTTTGAAGTTAGATTTGAGACATTGTATCTTGAGGAAGGAGGACAGCATAAAAAAGAACTGTCAACAAAGTAGCAGATTGCAGAGTACGCCATGTTGGCTTTGTCATGTGACCTT
Organism: Ptychobarbus kaznakovi; assembly: GCA_027422405.1. Taxonomy (NCBI): domain Eukaryota; kingdom Metazoa; phylum Chordata; class Actinopteri; order Cypriniformes; family Cyprinidae; genus Ptychobarbus; species Ptychobarbus kaznakovi. Next base: position 2,181,877 of record CM049813.1, read on the forward strand.
TTACTGCCCTTCACAACTCCTCTCCCTTGACCTCATTGCATAGATACATGTCCAATGATGTGCACTTCCCAATCTTCAGTAGCAGGTCATCTAGGTGCACTTCATCTACTGTTTCATGAACACAGACATACTACTCATTTTACATTCTGTTTTTCATCTGCTATATAATAGGATATCTATATTTAGGCATCGGACATGTAATAGAGGAATTTTGACTTGTGTTTATCACTAGCCGCATACTTGGGTGCTGAGATATTGTGGGATTTCCGTAGAAGTGGGAATTTTGACTTTAAGAGGTGTTCTTGTCTTCCAAGAAGGAAGTAGACAAGCATCAGATACACCACTAAACCAAAATTCGCTATGGCTTATCAGTGGTTGCTGGAATTAGGAAAGAGCAAGTGTTTTATCGGACAGAAATGTGTATAAGGCTCTGAGCAGCACATGATGTAATCTATATTTCTGCTCAATTTGCCCAGAAAAGAAAGGCTTTAAATATGTTGGTTTTAGCAGATCCACGTGATCTAAAAAAATAGATAAGGACAAAAGACCACAAGACTCTAATTTTGATTGCACGGGGTCTTAAATGGGTCACTTGTAACTGCTGTAGCTGATCCATTCAAGAAAGATTCACTTTCTGAGCTATCGGCTGGGGTGGTGATAGCATGCAGCTGATAACAATTTGTGTAGTTAACAGGCAAACTCAAGTACGATTAACCATCAACAGTGGGAGATCACATCCAACCAGAGGCTACAATAGCAGAAAATGTTTTTGTACTGAGAGACTAAAATAAAATACATTTGACTATGCCACTACCTAATGTATCATTTTCATAATATAGGTGATTTTAAGTCAAGTCTTGTTAACTTTCACAATAACTGACTGCAGCACCTCGTCGTCCTCCTAAATTCTTAAGTGTAGCTTTTACTTGCCCCAAATATGACCTTGATGAACAAGAGTGCTACACAAACAGGTTTGTAAAAATGTCTTTATTTGATCTAAAATCTGGCCATATTAACAATATCCTCCAAATAGGATTTGTTGCAAATATTTTTATCCACCCACACAAAGCTAGTTCTTAGCAGAGTTGAATTATTGATCTTGTGCACTTGAGAGCTCTCAAAACCACAAATGTGACTTAAATTGGATCTCAAAGCTCAGTCTTATGGATGTGGGTCTTGTCTTATGGTCTCATTTGTACTAAAGGTGTCTATTTTTACCAAAGGTCACACTAGCTCAAACTAACAAGACTTCAGGCTTTGACAAGCTTATTGGTTCTCCATTTCAAAGCATTAAAATGGTTCTTGGACCATCAGCTCATGGTTTGGATCTGGTTCTCGAAAGGTCTAGTCTTGCTCTGGGTCTCGGTCAGGAGTTCGCTCCAACCCTAATCAAACACACCTGAACAAGCTACTCAACGTCTTCAATATTACTAGAAAGTTACAGGCAGGTGAGTTTAATCAGTCAAAGCTAAACTTTGCAGTAAACTGGACCTCGAGGACAAGAATTGAGAAGCCCTGGGGTGTATTCCAGAAAGCACGGTTAACTTACCGTCAGCTAAACCCTGAACTTTCGGTTGATTAACCCAAAACATGCTTACTCGAGGTATATTGGTTCCAAAAATGTGTCCGGGAGTAAGTTCATTCAACACAAAGCATGTTCCAGGTTAAGACTCAAGACATTCTCAACAGAGCGATGAAAAAGCGGACAATGCTGTTTCTTTCTTCTTTTGTTTAATGGTAATTTACATCATAGATATATATACTGTGGGACAATCGTGGCCTAATGTTTAGAGATATAGACTTGTAACCCAAAGGTTGCAGGTTCAAATCTCATGTCCGGCTGGGATTGTAGGTGGGGTACAGCGCTCTCTCTCCACCCTCAATACCACGACTGAGGTGAGACCCTTGAGCAAGGCACCGAACCCCCAACTGCTCCCCGGGTGCCGCAGCATTAGCTGCCCACTGCTCCAGGTGTGTGTTCATGTGTGTGTGTGTGTGTGTGTTCACTACTCACTGTGTGTGTGTGTGTGTGTGTGTGTGTGTGTGTGTACTTGGATGGGTTAAATGCAGAGCACAAATTCTGAGTATGGGTCACCATACTTGGCCACAAGTCACCTCCTTTTCCTTTCCTTATACACATACCTATACATATCTATGATTTACATGCTTAGAGCATATCTCCACCTAAGTGATGGTTGTGCAATATTTTTTTTTCTATTTAATCTTTAATCCTTGATTTAATCATTTAATCCTTGTTTGGATGCTAATTATATATTAGGTCATATCAGATAGGCTATGTATTTTTATTATAGAAATACATTGTAGAAAATGCCGATCCATGTGTGAGATGATAATATAAAATGCAATGAATAAAGTAATATAATAAATTAAACATTACCTTGTCATAATAGTGTTTTATAGTTTATACAGATAACTGTTATATATGCCAATAAAATACATATAATAACCATATTAGAATAATATATTACCTTATTTATTACTTATATTAGTACTTTATAATTAACATATCATACAAATAATAATATGCATGCATGCATATGCATATGTATAGTAGGCTATATTACATAACTATATTGTAATATTATATAATGTTGTGCGCTATCTGTCATGCCCACTGAAGGCTCATCAGTAGATCAGGCATGCGCTGAGTTTATCCTCAAACACAGCCAGGTATGTCACATAACCTGCTTTCTGGAATCCCCCCCTGGTCTAGGTCATAGGGGGCTGGTATTAGGGGATCTAGGTTTGATTGGGTTCTGGGGAGGCCTGACATTGGTCTCAGTCTTGGAAGGCCTGACACTGTTCTGGGTTTTAGGCAGTCTTGCACTGGTCTGAGTCTTGGAGGTTCTTGACTACAACTCTGGTTCTGGATGGGGGTTAAAGTATCCTCTGATCTATCGGATTAGGTTCAGGTGGTGCTGTGTTCATGATCACTTTATACTGTGACAACGCAAAGACGTAGAGAGGTAAAGTAACGAGACTCACGCTGCAGGAACGACTCCAGGGGCTGCACGTACTTGTTGTATTGCTGGGGAATCGATCGGTTAAATTGAATTTCCAAGGACCTCGGCCTGATCATCAGCCCTGTGGACAAAATATGCCATGCAGATGAACATGATACAAATTAATGGAGATTATGGAACATTCCTGTTATCAGACACTGATTTAATGTGTGCATTTTTAGAAATGTTTCCTTATTTACAATACTTCAAAATGATCCATGCAAGATTCCTTCTAAACTGAATCCCTTTTCTTTTCACCTTCATGAATTTTCCAGTCTTTCATGATGGCCAGACAAGGATTTGCAAAACTCATTTTACTTGAGGTAAGTAGAACTAAAAAAATTGATATTAAAAAAGGTAATTTTGAAGGCTTTTGGTATCAATAAAAAAAACAACTTATATTTCCAGATTTTCCACGGGGGAATTTCAGACATTTATCAGGTCACACTTTACTTTAAGATCAAATTCTCACTATAAGCTAACTATTAACTACAGCTTCAATAAACTCCTAATTTTCTGCTTGGTAATAGTTAGTAAGGTAGTTGTTAAGTTTAGGTATGGGGTAGGATTAAGGGATCTAAAATATGGTCATGTAGAATCCGGCATGTGCTTTATAAGTACTAATAAACAGCCAATTATGCATGCTAGTAAATAGTGAGAATTGGTTCTTAAAATAAAGTGTTACAATTTATGTCTGTAGAATTAGATGTTTTCAAAATTTCAAAGGCACCTAACACTTGTACTAATAATGCTCACGGTGTGTGTTTTATTATTGTATCAGAACACTTTTTGGTTATAATCATTGATGTGTGCTCATTAACGCCTCAAAATCATGCTTGGAACAGGCAATGCACTGATAGTTGGACGCACTAAACCATAACGTGTCTGAAACGATGTCCAACTGCGTCTGTACTGAGAACATTCTGTTACTAAAAGATGTCGAGGAGGAGGAGGAATCAGTCGAGATCAGTGGGAGGAATAATGACACTTGGAGAAGGATGTGAGAGCGGTGAGCTGCGGGTTTAACGGCGCTCATAATCGAGCGAGAGGATGGAACTGGAGCGCTCTCATCGTAAGCGCTGTACACAAGTGTGTGCTCTGCCGTGTGTGCCGCTGTGTGTGTGTGTGTGTGTGTGGGGGGGCTAATGGATGATGTGTAACACTGCTGATGTGTGTTCTGATTGCAACGGAGGTAACGGTAAAAATAGCGCAGAATAAATCATATCAGCTAAACGTCACCTCTACTGCACATTCTGTCTGTCCTGTTACTCTCAATGTTATTCACACAAATCAAAAACTGTTCTTAAAAGGATTTATAAATCCATTACCTACTGTACGTGAGCAGATCAATAAATGCATAAGGCAGGTTTTGATCTGAATCTTGCTGTGCAACATGCGCTCACTGGCATATTTTACATAATTTAATTTATTATTTCAAATACTTTCATTTGAAATGGTTTAAAATCATGCATCATATAGCCTTCTTGTATAAATAGGCTACACTATAAATAACATACACACAGGCATTTATATATACACATACACGCAGAGATATGTATATTTATAACAGTAAATCTTAGTACAGTAAACCACCTACAACATTCCCATAATGTTTCGGAGTCGGCCTTCACTAAAAGCATCCATGTCCAAGTAGAAAAATAAACCAGGAAGGCACAGAAACCAAAAGTCGTGTTGAAAGCATCAGTCAGTGAGGAGTTTGTTTAACAAGCAGTGGTTTCACGGAGATATGCAGTGCAAAATGAGCAAATATGGCGTGATTGAGTGTTTGACGTGTGACAATAGACAGTTTAGCTTTAACAGAATAAAGCGCAGGTGTATGTACACGCAGATAAAACTTGTGCATGGTCTCCTACGGTTTTATCTAGAACAGATTTAAAGGCCCTCTACATTCCCCAATAAACCTACATGTACAAATAACCTCTTATCAAAGTTACAGCAGGTCATACTCGAAAAAACTGCACAGCATTATTCAAAATAATAAATAATAATGTGCACAAAGTCGTTTCTTCTTCTCATCTGTGTATAGCAATGTTCATAATAGCACACTATTCCGCCACAGGTAAAAAAATAAAAAAAGGGAAATTGTGACTTTTTATAAATGTAACATTTATGAGTTTTATTTCACAAATTTTTTTTACATAATTTCTCCCCTCAAAATTGAGTTTATATCAATTATGACTTTTTCCTCAGATCTCACTTTTTCACAATTCTGTATTTTTTCACTTAATAGAAAATCAAAAGTCATTTTCTTTTTTCTCACAGTTGCCAGTTTATCTCGCAATTCTGTGTTTAATTTAGCAATTCTGTTTATATCTCACAATTCAGTGTTTATCTCTCTCAATTTTATTTAACTGCGGCTTTTCACTTCTCTCACGGTTGCCAGTTTACATCTTGCAGTTCGGTTTATATCTCACAATTCTGAGTTTATATTTAGAAATTCAGTTTATCTCTCACAATTAATATGGCAATTTTGTGATTGTATAATTGTGAGATATACAATTGTAAGTGTAGTCAGAATTAAGAGATATATTCTCGCAATTGCAAGAAAGAAAAGTCAGAATTGTGAGATTTGGCTTCCATAACGTATATCATAAAGTCCAGTACACAATATATATACACAGCGTAAATGAGTGTATCTCAATCACAATTGACAAGGGCAATTAGATTATTTTTCAGTTTGTTAGGGTGATGCGAGAGTAATGGCCTTCTTCTCACGCGTTGCCAGGGACCTCCATGGGAATTTAATCAGATCACATACTTCTGAGTCTTATCCAACACGGTCATGTTTCAGAGTATAGAGCAGTCTCAATGCCATCAATGAAATTTCATATGGCCAATTTTAGGTGATTGTGCGAATACAGAAGCCATCAAAAAACATTTATTGGTGTATAGAGAGTAGTCTTCAATGTGCAAGGCAAACTCTAGCTTTAGGTCGTCCGTTACGCAGTACACATAGTAGTTTGGCTTTTACTTCACTGCAGTGAAATGTGCAAGAAGAGACGAAAGTGGACGAGACATCTCCAGGTTTGTTTGCTGTATTCTGACCAATAGCTTGTGAGACAATTCTCTTCCACCATTTACAGCCTTAAGCTACAATTCAAGAACAATGAATAATTAGAAAACACAGTATTGCTCCAGAGACATTCAGTGGGGGCTCACCCACTGAAAATAAGTCATGTTATAGAGATGACTCTTGTCAACTCTACTTCACTCATAGAGCACTGTGATATACACAGTATGTGAGTTTTATGTATATATGAAACATCTAGAGATGACTCTACTCAATTCAATGGAGTGTGAATAAACACAAAATTGGTTAAAAATGCTAAAAAATGACCAAGATATCTATGCAACTGGCTTAAAAAGAGATTTCCCATTTGATTTGATTTGTTTAGTGCTTTTCATAAAACATTGTTCCAAAGGGGTTTAACAAGTGTCTTCATGCGGTGGGCTTGTCACCTGGATTGGCCACTCGGTCCCTGTATTTGGGAGTGTGCTCATCCAGCGTCTGTAGCATCACCCACATGGTGAGAGTGAACATTCCCGCCAGGAAGCCATAGAAGACCAGATAAAAGAGCAATATAAGACCTGCAGAGAGAAGACAGACACATTAAACATGGCAGAGAGGTCACATGCACCGTCTGCGGCCATGACATTAAATATAACAAGCGATGGTTAGTAATGAATGAATGATGCATTTATATCGTGCTTTATTGTGTATTGCTGTACACCCAAAGCACTTTACAATCAATGCGCTCACCACACACCAGCTACAGGTGGAGAGGAGAGAGAGTCATAGAGCCAATCAAGTGTATGCGCTCACCACACACCAGCTACAGGTGGAGAGGAGAGAGGAGAGAGACATAGACAATCAAGTGTAGCTACAGGTGGAGAGGAGAGAGAGTCATAGAGCCAATCAAGTGTATGCGCTCACCACACACCAGCTACAGGTGGAGAGGAGAGAGAGTCATAGAGCCAATCAAGTGTATGCGCTCACCACACACCAGCTACAGGTGGAGAGGAGAGAGAGTCATAGAGCCAATCAAGTGTATGCGCTCACCACACACCAGCTACAGGTGGAGAGGAGAGAGAGTCATAGAGCCAATCAAGTGTATGCGCTCACCACACACCAGCTACAGGTGGAGAGGAGAGAGAGTCATAGAGCCAATCAAGTGTATGCTCTCACCACACACCAGCTACAGGTGGAGAGGAGAGAGAGTCATAGAGCCAATCAAGTGTATGCGTTCACCACACACCAGCTACAGGTGGAGAGGAGAGAGAGTCATAGAGCCAATCAAGTGTATGCGCTCACCACACACCAGCTACAGGTGGAGAGGAGAGAGAGTCATAGAGCCAATCAAGTGTATGCGCTCACCACACACCAGCTACAGGTGGAGAGGAGAGAGAGTCATAGAGCCAATCAAGTGATGGAGAGGAGAGAGCATAGAGCCTCAAGTGTACCACCACACACCAGCTACAGGTGGAGAGGAGAGAGAGTCATAGAGCCAATCAAGTGTATAGAGCAATCTCACCACACACCAGCTACAGGTGGAGAGAGAGAGAGAGAGTCATAGAGCCAATCAAGTGTATGCGCTCACCACACACCAGCTACAGGTGGAGAGAGAGAGAGAGTCAGGTGGAGAGGAGAGAGATCATAGAGCCAATCAAGTGAGCCAATCAATGCGCTCACCACACACCAGCTACAGGTGGAGAGGAGAGAGAGTCATAGAGCCAATCAAGTGGATGCTCTCACCACACACCAGCTACAGGTGGAGAGGAGAGAGAGACATAGAGCCAATCAAGTGTATGCGCTCACCACACACCAGCTACAGGTGGAGAGGAGAGAGAGTCATAGAGCCAATCAAGTGGATGCTCTCACCACACACCAGCTACAGGTGGAGAGGAGAGAGAGTCATAGAGCCAATCAAGTGGATGCGTTCAACACACACCAGCTACAGGTGGAGAGGAGAGAGAGACATGGAGAGGAGAGAGAGAGCCAATCAAGTGTACAGGTGCGCTCACCACACACCAGCTACAGGTGGAGAGGAGAGAGAGTCATAGAGCCAATCAAGTGTATGCGCTCACCACACACCAGCTACAGGTGGAGAGGAGAGAGAGTCATAGAGCCAATCAAGTGTATGCGCTCACCACACACCAGCTACAGGTGGAGAGGAGAGAGAGCCATAGAGCCAATCAAGTGGATGCGCTCACCACACACCAGCTACAGGTGGAGAGGAGAGAGAGACATAGAGCCAATCAAGTGGATGCTCTCACCACACACCAGCTACAGGTGGAGAGGAGAGAGAGTCATAGAGCCAATCAAGTGGATGGGGATTATTAGGAGGTCATGATTGATAAGGGCCAGTGGGGGGAATTTGTCCAGGACACCGGGGTTACACCCCTACTCTTTACGAGAAGTGCCATGGGATTTTTAATGACCACAGAGAGTCAGGACCTCGGTTTAACGTCTCATCCGAAAGGAAAGTTAGTACACAGAGTGCACATCTGGAAAGCATCAAGTTTGATTTATAAACATCGTAAACGGGTGGATTCACAAACATTGGGAATCAGAAGGGTTCAGAGGATTGTTGCTGCATGGCTCAGGGGTCTGAAACTAGAAGTTCATCAGTGGGGGTTAAACTAATTCCGGCGGTTTGCTCTTCCACACAAGGACGTGGAGGATGGGAACGAGGTGGCTTTGTAAGAGCAGGAATGCTCTGGAGAAAAGCCAAACATATCTGCTCGTTCCCAACAGTTTAATGCATCCTCGATGAATAGAAGTGTAATTTGCATTAAGAAAATGATGCATGTTTTGGATGATTATTCTGATGGATCCTGCCATTGTGACATGTTTTCATAAACAATAGATGTTGGTTCAACCAGGGTGAGACTGTTTGCTAAATATGGATAAATTATGGAAAAAAAAAATTAGCATTTTAAAAAGCTCACCAAAGCAATTCACAATTCAATATTTCATTGCATTTGAATTAAAGTGAATTGATACACATCTACTGTAATGTGAAAAGGTATGTATAATTATTTTAACGAGACAATAAAAATCCAGATGTACAGAAACATGCAGAAGCAGGAACATGTAAAAGCAGCACTACACAAAGATCTTTTTATTTTGCACTGCAAACAAGAGTGATTTTGAACCTCTTGATTCTGGGGTGACATTTCATTTGTGAAATTCGCCTAGATATTGAAGCAGATTTGGCTGAATGAACGCTGGAATATTTTTGGCCAGCACATTTGAATGATAACTCATGCCTCCCACGGACACATCCAGAGAAACACAGAACGGAGACGTCAAGGCCCAGCCAAACATTCGTTTACTCAGTCACTATAGATATAGCGAATGCTGCAGTTCATTATCTGTGCAAAGACAAAGCAAAAGTATGATGCTATACTGTATATACAGGCCAAGACAGAATCTCAAGACTTGATTCTTATAGAAACACTGCGTAAACCTGCTAAATAGATGTATATGTGAAACCTTATTGGCTGCTGAAAGACTGATCAAACGAGCCAAATTATAGAATAAAAAGAGCACGAAAGAGACTTTATGAAAGATTGAATCTTATGGAGTACACGTGGACACGCATTTCAGAACTAAAGAAAGAGTTCAAAATGGAAAAGACAGATATAAGTCCCTTAAAGAAACAGATGTTTAAAAAAGAAGGTTATTTCAGTATAATTGAGATGCTATTAGTTACTATTTAATCTGTCCATGTTTTGTTTTTGTTTTATTATTTAGTATTGTTTGGGCATTTTTGTCAACTGTATTATTGTTTGTTCTTCCTTTAAATGTGTCTATATAGTTTTTCTTAATTTTCTTTCAGTTTGTATTTAAATGTTTTATTATTTAGCCGAACTAAATACAAATAATAAATATTTCCTTGACAGCTAGCTGGAATACAAATTTTTTTTTTTTAGTTTATGATAATTAATGTTTTAGTTTTTTCAAATAATGAAAATGTGTTATTTTATGTTTAACGCTCAGTGATTGTATCTGTGGTATTTCATACACCGCTGCACTGTTTAATGCCATATTTACATACTGTGGTATTTCAATGGTGCTTCAAATACTGGAAGGAATGCCGTGCTGTTACTGTAAAATTCCCAGCATGCCATAGTGGGCCAAGCAACAGCACAGACACACTCTTTTCTTGTGTGTTGGTGTTATGTAGCGGCTCTTGGACAGAAGAACACACCTGTCCTCAGTCTGAGGTAAGAGAAAATAATCATTAAAGCAATATAAATAGCAAGAGAAAACGCTAAAAGAGGGGAAGTAAAAGACCGTGTGTATAAGAGCGTGAGAGAGAGAGGCTCGGCTTAATTATAGATGCATTTCTTCTTCACCGATGTCTCTGAGGTAGACTCTTACTATAAATAGATCTGGGAGAGGACAGTTTAGTGATGGCACAGCACTGGGTGGGGAGTCACACACACACATTCTCACGCTCTCTCTCACACACACACACGCACACACACACACACACACACACACACACAATATTCCCCCGGTGAATCAGTCTTAAAGTGTGTACTGCACGCCAGACATGCAAATGAACAGCCATCATTACATCTCTCCAAACAATTCACATGAAATTCTATATAAGGGTGGATGACATGACACTCATTTATGAATCTGGATCTATTAATTTTTCAAATTCCACAAAAATTGATTACATACAAGTTACCAACGACTTAATTACACCTCTGTGATGAACATGATTCAATTTCTGATTTATAATGTATTCCATTTTTTTTAATAGTAGCTGGTGGCATAAAGTAAAGTGATATCACATTGAAGGAAAAAGGATCACTAAAAGAACATTATTACCGGTTATTATTGTAATAAATAAAATGCTTCACTGCTTGTTCATATTTGAACTAGTGTTTGTCAAATCTAACAACCAGGCAGAAACAACGATGATAACATATATATATATATAATATATAAAGTCAAGTGTCTTAATTAATTATATTAATAAAAAATATAATTACCCTGAAGAAACTGTGAATATTATTACCCTGAAGAAAAAATTCATGAAATGTAAACATTAGATTTTTTATTATTTTCAAAAAATAAATAAATAATCACAAGAAAGCAAAAATACAAAAAGTACTTTAAGAAATTGGCGCATTTAACCTAAACTTTTTCATTACTGAAAGTTTCTCCCAAAATGAAATGTTGGCCATCGTTATTTCTCAGGTGGACCATGAGTTTTAGGAGTTATTTTGATGAGTTAAAGACAGATTTCACTTGAACTTTAACCACCTGACTAGAAATGTGCATGAATCCAAACAACCGTTTTATTCTGGAAAAGATGCTAAACAACGAGAAACACCTTGTACAGTATTTCTCCCTGAAAACACTCCCTGTGATTAAACTCTGGCAGCCGATGATGTGACGCTGGCTAGGGTAATAGAGTTATTAATCAGACGTGACTCTCGTTAGATTTCTCTTTAGCAGGCGTCTGGATGCGCTGTGCTTCTGTCTGCTGTGGAACTCTTGAACTTTGACCCAAACAGGGCTTTCCTGCACTGAAAGTAGTTTGTGGGCCACCAAAATGAATCTGTGTCCCACTAAAGTGTTGTTTGATCATTTAATGTGATGCCTTTGAATGAAATGCCTTTCCAACGATCGAGTCTCACAACATCACAATGTTCTAAATAGCTTGCTAGCTTAGCATAGCATCAAAACATGACAACTTACTCCAAAGTTAAACTACAGAACATCAGTCAAGGGTTGTTATGTGATGTGACTGATTATCATAGAATGACACAGAAGTATTTTGTGGAATTCTACACAGTGATAAAACGCTACACCGATCAGCACTGCATTATAAATATATGTTGTTCTCCTGTTAATTGTGTGTATTATTTTCCATGCTTCATCAGTCAAAATGTGCTTTCATCAAAATCCCTTTAAGCAAGTCATTCCGGTCGGCGGCCATCTTTGAAACGCCTCTCGTTCAGCTTTTTCAGTCCTGTGTCTTTGAATGAGGAACACCAAATTTGGTTTAGCAAGCTTACGATTAAACTTCATATTTGAAATGACCAATGAAATCTGACAAATACCGACTCATAAATATTTGCTCAAGTAGCAGTAAGAATACTTTTAGGCGAGCTCAGTCAAAGTGCATTCATTCACGGTCCCAAGCGTGCGTCTCGGAGCCATTAGCGACTGGCTCTTTTATTCAGAAGGCGGGAATATTCCACCATATTGCGTGTTTTTTCTCTAACGGAGCACATTTGTGGACTAAAAGCCCTGAGGAAGGTTGTTTGGTAAAGCAAGCATACAGGAGAATGTCCGTGGATGCATAAGATGCTCATACTTCATCTTAAATGCATGACTGTGTTCGCCAGCCACCACTGAAGACCATTTGTGAGCCAGAAAAGCCCAGAGAAGCCGATGTGGTGCCGGTGCGAAAGCTGAGGAGACAAAGACACTCAGACGGACATGGACCGCTGTCAGGAGGACACTCAGCTCATCATCTCACTAATGCCTCTTCCATTAGATCTGATCTCACAGAATCAATGACCCTGCCTTCAACAGTGCCATCATCCCCTCACTAGTGTGTGTGTGTGTGTGTGTGTGTGTGTGTGACGTGTGTGTGTGTGACGTGTGTGTGTGGAGACGTGTGTGTGTGTGTGTGTGTGTGTGTGACGTGTGTGTGTGTGTGTGTGTGTGTGTGAGAGTGTGTGTGTGTGTGGTGTGTGTGTGTGTGTGTGTGTGTGTGTGTGTGTGTGTGTGTGTGTGACGTGTGTGTGTGTGTGTGTGTGTGCGTGTGTGTGTGTGTGTGTGTGCGTGCGTGTGTGTGTGTGTGTGTGCGTGTGAGTGTGTGTGTGTGTGTGTGTGTGTGTGTGAGACGTGTGTGTGCGTGAGTGTGTGTGTGTGTGTGTGTGGGCGTGTGCGTGTGTGTGTGTGTGTGTGCTTGCGTGTGAGTGTGTGTGTGTGTGTGTGAGTGTGAGTGTGCGTGTGAGATTATGTGGAACGGATGTAAAAGATTTTCAAAAACACACTTTGAAAACAATATTGGAATTTTGTCTGAATAGCGTATATTCAGACAATATAGACTACTAGTCACATAAATTGACTACTAAAACTCAATATAATACAGACAGTATTAAATTGTATTTATTTTATATATATTATATATTTTTTTTTCATTAAAAAAATCTGTTCACATAATGAACAGTACTCCAGTGGAAGAATATTTGCATACAATGAAACTTTCTGATTCCAGATTTTTACACGAAGCACAAAATTCCAGATTTAAAATATCTGCAAATATATTGCAATTACATAATTTAGACACTTTTCTTTTTCCCCAATCTTAGTTTTCATTTTCTTAATAGAAGCTTATTTTGCCAAACGGCGTTCCACCGACGGTTCAGACTGTGGGCTGTATTTGGACTACAGAACAAATCAGTTCCTGAATCTACAAATATTATTGTGACAAATTATTATAGTTCATCTAGAGATGTTAATGATATACTTTAGCTTTGTTACATCCATGACATACCCTCTAAAAGTTTAGAGTTTGTAATTTTTCCCAAAGTTAATATCTCTCCACCAACATAGATGAGATGAACATCTGGCTCCAACAACTGTGTTAACTGGAGGTGAAACGGACGACAGACGACAGATGTAGGACTGTTTGAAAAACTATCATAAATGATCAGTATTTTTGCAATTCAGTTTGATGCATTTCTTAGGAGGCATTAGATACATTTGCTTTGTTCATAAAGCGCAAACGAATGGAACAGGGCTCTTAAAATGCATTTTTATTAAATAGACTTTTTGAACTGATTTATGTCTTAAACACTCATTCATTAATCTACATGATACACTTACACATTTAGTGACTTCTCGACTGAAACAGATGGTTAGAGGAAATAATGAAGGAGAGAATGAATGAATGCATGTGAATGAACGCATTAATCCATGAACGCATGAATGAAGCAGAAAATGAACGCATTAATCCATGAACGAATGAACATGAACGAATGCATGAACGAATGAACGCATGAACAAATGAACGCATGAATGCATGAACAAACAAACGCATGAACGAATGAACAAATTAATCCATGAACACATGAATGAACGAACAAATGCATGAACGAATTAATGCATGAACAAATGAAAGCATGAATGCATGAACGGATTAATCATGAACGATTAAGCATGAACGCATGAAAACGAACCGAATGAATGAACATGATCCATGAACGCATGAACATGAATGCATTAATGAATGAATGCACGAATGAATGCATGAATGAATGAACGATTAATCATGAACGAACGAATGAACGCATGAATGCATGAACAAATGAACGCATGAATGAACGAACGAACAATGCATGAACGAATGAACGCATGAACGCATGAACGAATGAATGCATGAACGCATGAACGGATTAATCCATGAATGCATGAATGAACGAACGAATGAACGCATGAATGCATGAACGAATTAATGCATGAACAATGAAGCATAATGATGAACGCATGATTAATGAACGCATGAATGCATGAATGAACGCATGAACGCATGAATGAACGAACGCATGAACGCATGAATGAACGCATGAATGAACGAATGAACGCATGAACGCTGAATGAACGAATGAACGCATGAACGCATGAACGAATTAATCCATGAACGCATGAATGAACAAATTAATCCATGAACGAATGAACGAATTAATCCATGAACGAATGAAGGCATGAACGAATTAATCCAGGAACGCATGAATGAACGAACGAATGAATGAATTAAACCATGAACGCGCATGAAAGAATTAATCCATGAACGCATGAATGAACGAACAAATGAATGCATGAACGAATTAACGCATTAATCCATGAAAGCATGAATGAACGCACGAATGAACGAACGAACGCATGAACGAACGAATGAACGAACGAATGAACGCATGAATGCATGAACGCATGAATGAATGAATGGGTCACAGGGAAAGACAGGACACAATCAAAGCCGTGTGCTTTATCAGCAGCTCCTCTCAGCTGTCGAGAAACCCAAGCCCTGAAGAACCAGAGACGGTCCTCCTCCTCCTGTGTCCAGGCATGCTGGGATAAAAATACCCCGGCCGGCGGGGTCCCGTACGGAGACTGGCTCACCCATAAGCGTGTGTTTTACTGTAAGCGGATACGCTTTGACTCCGGCACGGGACGGCCATCACATCAACAGCCACATGTTACTGTAAGAGAAGACACGCTGTACCCGCATTTAAAGACAGAAGAGCCTACATGACCATGATGATCTGTACGACTGTCCCATCAATTATATCTGATATGATAGTTTTTAAATCATAAACAAGCCTGAGATAAATCATGCTTTACTACTTCCAGCTGCTCATTCAAAAAGATGAGACCACCTACAGCAAACTACTGTATAAAAACATGGTCAATTCATCAAAGGTGCATCATAAGCAATCGTTAGGCATGAATGTGGGATATTCACGGATATAAACTGCTCTAACTTTGAACAATCAGAGCTCACTTTTGTTTTATTGAATCACAGACTTAAGTTTAATAACTTGGGGATTGGAATTTGTCCCCAAATTTAAGACCTTTTAAAATAATTAAGACTTTTATTATACTATATTTAACTTTTTATGGCCTGAAATTTGATTAAACTAAATTTAAGACTTTCAAAAGGACCTGCAAAAACCCTGCTTAAAAAAAATAATAATAATAAAAACACGAGGTCATACGGAGTCTAAAACCTGATTGGATGTGCAACAAAACTGTTAATGAAATAAGGATTATGGAGTATAATTTACGATCACATTCTTCTTGCCATTTGTTTGCAATTATTTGTGAAATTTACAAGAATTTCTCACAAACCCATTCTTCGATAAAGTGTCTTGCTGAATTGAAAACTTTTTTGCAAATGCGTCGCACAGAAATCTGTTCTGTGAGTCTATTTGACACATTACAAAATCTATTATGTTGGAGATCATCTGTATTATTTAAACTGAACTGAGCTGGACAATGACATCACTGAATTCAATAATGAAATGCCTTTAACTGAAAATTGAGTGTTAAATCTTGTAATTTTACATTGTTGATACACTATTTTCCTATTTTGATATTGTGCAGTTGCTTTGACAACAATTTGTATTGTTAAAAGCGCTATATAAATAAAGGTGACTTGACTTTTTGAGTCTCTTTTTTCTTGAAAAGGGTTGCGTTTATTTAGATGCAGAATGTCTTTATGACCACATCAAGCAGGAGATTTTTCAGACGCGCGTTCTACCGTCACCTCCACGCCAGGCGCGAGTCAAACGAGCGCGGAAAAGATACTGTGCTCGTAGTGCGCGCTCTTCAAATACATTTACATTTATGCATTTAGCAGACACTTTTATCCAAAGCGACTAACAGTGCATTCAGGATATACATATTTTTTGTCAGTATATGTGTTCCCTAGGGAATTGAACCCACAATGTTTTGTGCTGCTAACGCAATGCTCTACCACTGAGCCACAGGAACACATCATTTCAAATACAGCACAGAGGTGCCGGCGCGCGCTGTAGTCTGTATCATTACATATCAAACAGTGAAAGAAAATACATGCATGCAATGTCCTAGTTATGCCATCAGTTAAGGCATAAAGTTACACAAAAAATGCCTTAAAACTGTGTGCATGCATGCAATATATGCGTCACATTTAAGAACAGTCTCTGAAATGGTTTTAAAAACTGTCCTGAGGCACCCCAGCACTGTGTGTCTGTGTACCTCATCTAACACACCCGATTAAATTCGTCCGCTCATTAGTAGAGACTTTAAGACCTGAAGTGGGTCAGAAAATGTAAAGAGATTTGTGAGAAAATAAGATGCATGTCAGATCCTCGTCACATTCAGCAGCATCAGCTTTTAAAGCAATAGCAGGCAAACAAGCTAATAACCAGCTGCTATGATGTCTATATATTTGTATTATTACTTATTAATCCAAGAACAAAAGAAAAAAAATCAATAACTTTTAAAGCTTTAAGGGGTTCATCTATATTTAATTTAGAATTTAGTGTTTGGTTACTATTCATTTTCTGTATATTTCTGCTGAAGGGCACAGCAGCTAAATATGTCATTTATCATGGGTTCATGTGAAGATTGTTTTTAAGTTCACTTAAATTAGAAGTTAAGTCTAATAAATGTAAAAATTGATAGCTCTCAATTATACTGTAATGCTGAATGGCTTCAGTCAATGGTTAAATATTAAGGGAAAACTATTTTTTATAGAGACATCAGTAGTATTGATATCAGGGATGCTGGCCTTCCTTCGATCATAAAAAAGTAAATATAAATATAAAATATAATAAATATAAAAACATACTGTCTTTATGTTGTTTGTACATTGTACATTTGGAGATTGAATAAAAGTAAAAAATTGCAATAGAAAATTGCAATAGAAAAGTATATTTAAAAACGTTAATGTTAGGTGGTTTTAATAGCAATTGATTTTAGAAAAATGTGCAATTAATTAGTTAATTGTTTTTTAATCGATTGACAGCACTAATATACACTCACTGGCCACTTTATTAGGAACACCTTGCTAGTACCGGGTTGAATCCACTTTTGCCTTTTGCCTTAATTCTTCGTGGCATAGATTCAACAAGGTGTTGGAAACATTCCTCAGAGATTTTGGTCCATATTGACATGATAGCATCACGCAGTTGCTGCAGATTTGTCGTCTGCACATCCATGATGAGAATCTCCCGTTCCACCACATCCCAAAGGTGCTCTATTGGATTGAGATCTGGTGACTGTGGAGGCCATTTGAGTAAAGTGAACTCATTGTCATGTTCAAGAAACCAGTCTGAGATGATTTGAGCTTTGTGACATTATCCTGCTGGAAGTAGTCATCAGAAGATGGGTACACTGTAGTCATAAAGGGATGGACATGGTCAACAACAATACTCAGGTAGGCTGTGGTGTTTAAACGATGTTCAGTTGGTACTAAGGGGCCCAAAGTGTGCCAAGAAAATATTCCCTACACCATTACACCACCACCAGCAGCCTGAACCGTTGAGACAAGGCAGAATGGATCCATGCTTTCATGTTCTTTACACCAAATTCTGACCCTACATCTGAATGTTGCAGCAGAAATCGAGACTCATCAGACCAGGCAACGTTTTTACAATCTTCTATTGTCCAATTTTGGTGAGTGTGTGAATTGTATCCTCCGTGCCCTGTTCTTAGCTGACAGGAGCGGCACCCGGTGTGGTCTTCTGCTGCTGTAGCCCATCTGCTTCAGGGTTCGACGTGTTGTGTGTTCAGAGATGGTATTCTGCATACCTTGGTTGTGTAACGAGTGGTTATTTGAGTTACATTTAACTTTCTATCATCTCTAACCAGTCTGCCCATTCTCCTCTGACATCAACAAGGCATTTTCATCCACACAACTGCCACTCACTGGATATTTTCTCTTTTTCGGACCATTCTCTGTAAACCCTAGAGATGGTTGTTGGTGAAAATCCCAGTAGATCAGCAGTTTCTGAAATACTCAGACCATCCCATCTACCACCAACAACCATTCCACGTTCAAAGTCACTTAAATCCCCTTTCTTCCCCATTCTGATGCTCAGTTTGAACTTCAGCAAGTCGTCTTCACCACATCTAGATGCCTAAATGCATTGAGTTGCTGTCATGTGATTGGCTGATTAGCAGAATTTGATTAGCATTGAATTTGTGTTATGAAGCAATTGAACAGGTGTATCTAATAAAATGGCCGGTGAGTATATATGCAGTTAAAAAACAGAAACAAAGCAAGTTTATTTCACAAAAATTAAGAATATGACTGAATAAACAGCCTATAACGTAAGGCTGTTAAATAGCAGTCCTAAACTCAGTTTTGTTAATACAATTACTTTGGTATGAGCCACCACATTCATTTAAACATATAGCCTACAAAATGACAAAGTAAAAATAACATGGTATGTTTGGGTTATGAAAACAACCAAGGTGATGTCAATGAAACGTGGAAACTGCTCCTGAATAGAATGAATATCATACCTTCATGCGAATCCTTCCCAGCTAACACACGCAGTACAGTTTTGTGATTTATTGGTACTGTACTTTTATTGTACTGTAGCATGCTCGTAGTGTCTGTGCTTTAGTGAAGTGATATAAAGTGTGGTGCGTGCGTGCTATAGAAGAGTGCGTGCTACCAGCAACATCTGACAGGACAGTTCGTTTTTTCTGAGGTGAGAGGCTTTTTATTTCATAAGTTACGAAAATACCGTGGAACAATGACACTGACATTAAACCTGTCAACATCTCATCTGACCGCAGATACTGAATCGGGACAGCACGTTTTTCTCAGGCACTCTTTCTTTACTTAAACTGCATCTGACAGAAATGTTGACAGCTTTCATGCACGTCCTTTAAAATAAATGTCTCGCATCAGAAAAGCATTTAGAATTACGTTTTTTGTTGATGTCGTTTCTTTGGCTGTATACAATCTGCGACCCACTTTTGGGCTGCACTCTTGACCCACCAGTTGAGAAACACTGTAATAGATTGTGTTTAACACACAGAAGAGTGACGATCGGCTCAACACAGAGAAGCATAGAAATTATACATTGATAAAAAAAAAACTGCACTGGTATCGGATTGGATCGGTATCGGCCGATCCTCAGAATTTTCTGTATCGGATCGGTTCTGAAAAATGGTCTCGTTTCATCCCTAATCAACAGGCATCACGGCACCGGCGCGGACAGCTCGGCTCTGGAGGCTGAGGAACAGAAGAGCGTAGAGACACCCAGTGAACAGCTGCGACTCCCAGTGTGACGCTCCTCGCTGCCAGAATCCCTCGAGCTTGTGCTAATTCATGCACACCACTGCGGCGGTGCCCTCAGCTACACGTTCTCTCCTCAGTAGTGCTAGAATTACTAGCATTAAATACTCTGGGCATGAAAGAGGGCATTGAAGTAAACTGTGGTGTTTGTGGTGGTTGCAAAGACTATAGATTAGGGGTGTGAACCTACACTGATCTTACGGTTCGGTTACGATTATCATGTCATCGATTCAGTTCAATTTGATATCACGAAGCATCACAGTGAATTGAAAATGCACTGCATCCTCCATTTTACTTCACATGTATACAATTTTGTCAATAAATACAAGCAGTCAGATATATGAACTGAACCTTTAATTTGATCTGTTCAAAGAAAACACGCTTCTTGAATGTATCAAACATCAAACAAAACTAAGTCTGGGCACAGAAGACAACAGGAGCATTTAGAACAAATACACAAAAGTAAATACTAAATTCTTGGCACTGACAGGGTTAACAGCACAGGGTGAAAACGGCTGATGTGGTTTCTCAAGTTAGTTGTATTGGCCCCTGCATATTTTATTTGTACACCAGCGGTTCTCAATTCCAGACTTTATTTACTCAGAATTGGATTTTATAGCTCACAATTATTTATCTCACAAATCTGAGAAAATAAGGCAGAATTGCAAGAAAAACGTGACAACTGTACAATAGAATTTCACAATTACCATTAGAATTTTTAATTTAGTGGCAGAAATGGGCTTCAGTAAACTCAATTTGTTCCAAACCCGTGCTTGATACTTTGTAACCACAGTTGCAGAAACGTTCTTCTGAAATGAAACAGTGTAGTAAATGATATAAGAGAAAATGTAAAAATACACCCTGGAGACGGGTCCAGCGAGGAAAGATGCCAACTCCCACCCGCTGTTTGCCATGAAGCAAAACTGAGCCAAGCCAGTCACTGAGGAGGAGTGAAACACATAGTTCACCTGAATAGGGACCAAATCTGTCATTAACTGCACTTAGAAGATATTTTTATTTTGCAGCACTACACTACACAAACCGTTTTTGGTTCCACAAAGAACCATTCAGTCAAAGCTTCTTTAAAGAACGATGTCTTTTTTACCTTTTTATAATCTGAAGAGTCTTCTTTCACTATAAAGAAGCTTTTGTAACACAGAAAGGTTCTTCAGATGTTAACGGTTCTTAATGGAACCATTCAGACAAAACGATTCTTCTGCGGCATCGTGAAGAACCTTTATTTTTAAGAGTGTAAAACCACGTCTATCAACTTCCACAAAACAAAACATAATAAAGTGCTCCATATGAATCATAAATATTACTCCAAATCTTCTGAATACAGTTTTGTGAGAAGAACAGAATTGGATTTAATTTACCCAGGAACAATTTACCCAAAAATAGTCTACAATTGTTTATTCTGCCTCATTCAAAAAGTATTTTCAGAGGAACACGACAGATATCCTGAGGAATTGTCTCAATGTCAACTGGACCCCAATATTTGTCAGAATAGCTTGTGTTCCACAGATTAAACAAACACGTACAGTTTTGGAACGACATGAGTAAATAATGGCAGATTTCTCATTTTGGGGTGAAATATGTCTTTAAGTAGCTCTTCAATTCTTCCCCTCATATGAAGCTTTGAAACATTCAGTTTGAAAATGGTGCATCAATGCAACACGGGCAATTTGATGTCACTGGTGTGTCATAAGCAAACACTGTTTGTTTGCACAAAAATGGCGTTTTATGGACAAAATAAAGCATATGCATTTGGAATGACGAGTGCATTTCATGTTTAAGTGAACTATTCCTTTAACTTGAAAAGGCTCGTGGTCGTTTTTCCATTTCAAATTGAAAATGTGAATGAAAAGCCACTCTTGTGCAGTTGCTCAATTACGACATTGTGAAGCTCGAGCCAAACATGCTTGAACACACACGATCAAATCACATCAGGGCCGTGTTAATGGGGCAAACAGGAGCAGGAACAGAAATAGGTCATTGTTGCATATGAAAGCGTTGCTGCCACATGAGAACAAGGTTTCTTTCATCACATCCTGAGATCCCAGCGGCTCATCGTAGCATCGACGCTGAGGACAGATAGTGTGATAGCTTAATCAACAGCAGATTGGGAAGTGTTAATCTGAGCTGATTCAGACGGACATCCCGCGGAGCCAGACCTGTCCATTAACTCCAGCCTGATCCTGTTATCTCTTCACTAGCCATCCTTCCCCACGGGAAAAGTCAAAGCAGACCGGCACCACAACGCTTTCTCTTATGTGTGCATTTCTTTCCAATTACTGTCGCTCTGGGACCCAAACTCCGCAGACACACGGCAAGCGATGGAGAGGTTTTAAAAATGGTACAGGCATCTTTATTTGGCGGGCCGCCTCTCTCACAAACCCAACTGGGACCCAAACTTAAAATGAATTAAACTAATATAAAATATGTTTTATTTATTTTAAATTAATTTAAAATAAAATAAATTTAATTAAATTCAATAATAAAATAAATAAAGCATTTGACGCACGGTCCCATAATAATAATAATAACACCAATAATAAAATAAATAAAGCATGTGAAATATATATTTTGTATTATGATATTTGCAGCATTTAAAAAAGATCTAGCCTAAAATAACTTAATATTTAGACATTTTATTATTTTATATTATTTTTATAATGCATTTATGTTTACATTTATTAATTATTTTGAATTATCGTTACGCTAACATTCAATATTTTTGAATAATAAATTAACTGTACAGTCACACACTTTTTTCTTTTTTAAACCAAATGATACGTTTTAATTGCAAACCATGAAATTCTACAGCAATTCCAATGAAACAAGAATTCATAAAATACTACTTCTGGAAAATGATGGCATGCATGGAAAGAAATAGTGATTGGTCTGTAGTTTTCACTCCATGCTCGCTGATGCTACCAAGATCATCACAAGTCATGCTTACAGTTTCAACACAACTATGTTAGCCAGTTAAAATGATCATATCAGACATATTCAAAAGACTGACTAAACAGAATTCACAACCAAGCTGAGATATAACGCTGATATAGCAAGAGTCACTTCTGTCAACCACAGAGCATCATTAACCCCTCGAGCACTCTATAGCTCGTTCAGCACCAGTATTCTACTGTTCAGCGAATCTATTAAAATATCAGCATCATTAACCCCTCGAGCACTCTATAGCTCGTTCAGCGCCAGTACAGCCGATTCTACTTCCAACACCGGCCCAGATCAGCCATTAAACCCCTCGAGCACTCTATATCAGTTCATAAAAAGTAGCCGATTCTTACTGTAACACCGGCCCAGATCAGCGAGTACTCTATATCAGTGCCAGTACAGCCGATTCTACTGTCGGCCAGATGCATCATTATGCACTCTATACTCGTTCAGCGCAAACACAGCCTACTGTAACACGGAACAGCCAGATCAGCATCATTAACCCTCGAGTAGCTCGTTCATAACTTCAGCATCATTAACCCCTCGAGCACTCTATAGCTCGTTTATTATTTATCAGCTCGAGCACTCTATAGCTCGTTACAGTTGCGATTCTATGTAACACCGAACACCGGCCCAGATCAGCATCATTAACCCCTCGAGCACTCTATAGCTCGTTCAGCGCCAGTACAGCCGATTCTACACCGGCCCAGATCAGCATCATTAACCCCTCGAGCACTCTATAGCTCGTTCAGCGCCAGTACAGCCGATTCTACTGTAACACCGAACACCGGCCCAGATCAGCATCATTAACCCCTCGAGCACTCTATAGCTCGTTCAGCGCCAGTACAGCCGATTCTACTGTATCAGCATCATTAACCCCTCGAGCACTCTATAGCTCGTTCAGCGCCAGTACAGCCGATTCTACTGTAACACCGAACACCAGCCCCAGACAGCATCATTAACCCTCGAGCACTCTATAGCTTTCAGCGCCAGTAACCCGATTCTAATCAGCATACATTAAGTGCCGCACTCTATGCTCGTTCAGCGCCAGTACAGCCGATTCTATCAGCAGATGAAACAAGCCATATTCATAAATCAGCGCCAGTACAGCCGATTCTCTAATGAACCGAACACAGCCCAGATCAGCATCATTAACCCCTCGAGATTAGTCTTCAGCGCTCGTTCAGCCGATTCTACTGTAACACCGAACACGGCCCAGATCAGCATCATTAACCCTCGAGCACTCTAAAGCTCGTTCAGCGCCAGTACAGCCGATTCCTGTAACACCGAACAAGATCAGATCGAGTACTATATCGCCAGTAGACTACTCAGATCAATTAACCCCTCAAGTACTCTATAGCTCGTTCAGCGCCAGTACAGCCGATTCTACTGTAACACCGAACACCGGCCCAGATCAGCATCATTAACCCCTCGAGCACTCTATAGCTCGTTCAGCACCAGTACAGCCGATTCTACTGTAACACCGAACACCGGCCCAGATCAGCATCATTAACCCCTCGAGCACTCTATAGCTCGTTCAGCGCCCAGCCGTACACCGGCCAGATTCTACTCGTTCACCGAACACCACCGGCCCAGATCAGCATCATTAACCCCTCGAGCACTCAGCTCGTTCAGCGCCAGTACAGCCGATTCTACTGTAACACCGAACAGCCCAGATCAGCATCATTAACCCCTCGAGCACTCTATAGCTCGTTTACAGCCGATTCTACTGAACACCGAACACGGCCCAGATCAGCATCATTAACCCCTCGAGCACTCTATAGCTCGTTCTCGTGTCATCGCCGACACCAGCAGCGATTCTACTGTAACACCGAACACCGGCCCAGATCAGCATCATTAACCCCTCGAGCACTCTATAGCTCGTTCAGCGCCAGTACAGCCGATTCTACTGTAACACCGAACACCGGCCCAGATCAGCATCATTAACCCCTCGAGCACTCTATAGCTCGTTCAGCGCCAGTACAGCCCTAGTACACCGGCCCGATCAGTCTCTATAGCTCGTTCAGCGCCAGTACAGCCGATTCTACTGTAACACCGAACACCGGCCCAGATCAGCATCATTAACCCCTCGAGCACTCTATAGCTCGTTCAGCGCCAGTACAGCCGATTCTACTGTAACACCGAACACCGGCCCAGATCAGCATCATTAACTCGAGTACTCTATAGCTCGTTCAGCGCCAGTACAGCCGATTCTACTATAACACCGAACACCGGCCCAGATCAGCATCATTAACTCGAGCACTCTATAGCTCGTTCAGCGCCAGTACAGCCGATTCTACTGTAACACCGAACACCGGCCCAGATCAGCATCGGGTCAAGCAATGCTAAACTCCACAATGAATAAATAAAAACCTGCTTATACATCATATTCCTCAAGGCTGGATTATATTTGAATTCAATCGATGTCCTTCGCAGGGCCTATCGCTACAGGAGCTTGACGAGAACCGGTTTGACCTTGAGAGAGGAGAGAGAGAGGAGGACGGGGAGGGGGGGCATGCACCCATCCCGCTGAAGAAGAAGTGCTGCAGAGTTTAGCATCACGAACACCACCGGGCTGCAAGCAGGTTACCGAGCAACTAGGTGTTAAAGAAATGCTCTCCACCCCCACCGATAATTATGGACACTTAGCAGCTTTGAGGAGAATCTACATGCAAAACAAGGCCAGCCGGTCTTTCTGAAGAGAACACGAGATGCTATCAAATGAGAACAGAAAGCATCTTCTCCTCAGGGCAGCAACTGTGTCAAGGGATGTGGAAATTTCCTCTCCTCCTCTCTCAAGCTCAGCGACGCTCATTTGCATATCGAATGAATGCGGAGCCTACGTCAGCACGACCGGAACGTTCCATACTTCCTATCGCCGCATGCGACTAATGTGGCATTCAGAATCGAATGTTGCGTCTGTTCTACATTCCCCCCGAATGAGTAAAATATCAAACTATAGAAGCTAATATGAGCAAACGAGGCAGGTGCGAGTTCGCAGTCACCATTCATCGATGTACATATTTACAGTAAATGATTATCATTGCCCATCTAATGTGACAGGCCTGCTGCAGAGCGCAGTGATGACATTCAGAAGAGCTATTCATAGACCTCGAGCCTCGTGAGAAACCGCAGGATACAGGCGCGAGGGAATATCTGCCGCGCGGTTCAATTAAACGCCGATTAATGACGGAAATCCGCGACGTTTGACGATCGCTTAATTAACACTGCAGCAAGCGGAGGAAATCAGCTAGTTTAGACTTGGATCCAAAATCATATTTTACTACAAGCCCTTTCTATAAAGCGTTTAAGCAGGCTCCATTTGAGAGGACTTGAGGTTTCTTGAGGGATTCCTCGCGGAATAAACGATCGATTACCGGAGCTTTTATACAGGCATCTTTACAGCTTGTGGATTTGGTCTTAATTAACTGATTGAATCGGACATTGCTTTACACGGTTCGGTGCAGCTCAAGGAATCCCGCAGGTCTAATGTATGGTGAATGTAACTGATTGTAAGCTCGGTTTGCGGTGTCTGAGAAAAATCATTTCAACGCAACAGAGCTGTGGGGCAATTCAGTCACGCACTGCAGATGCGGAGCGATTTCTCTGCGCGTCTCGCGTGCCACAAAATATCATAGCTCATTTCGTGGCTTTTTTTTTATCTGAGCAGCATTTTAATGGCGTGCAATTGACACTTGTCAAAAAAACACGATTACTCACCCCAACTGCTCGCGGTGCGCCCGATGAATTCGCCCGTCCGTGGGTTGTAGATTGCATCTTTCCAACTGGACTGTTTCTCGTCAGCTTTCTCCTCTTTGTTGGCCATGGCGTGAATAAACCAGTTTGAGGACGATGGAGGACAGATCAAAACAAGCACCGATTCGAGCTCGCAACCAAATAAATGAGGAGTGCAGTGATTCCACGCGTCTCCAGACTGCAGCAGTCAGTCCACTAGCGGCGTAAGAAGCGCTCCGGCGCATGCGCAGTAGAGCCGCGCCGCGCCGCGATTCCCAGAGCCGCGTCCCGACGACATGGCTATACGATTTACCGTAACGCCGCGTGGTTTGCAAACTCGCATGCACTCGAAAAGTTGTACAGAAACCTGTATATGCTATATATTAGGCGTTTACCCCCAGAGACAATATCTCAGGGTGGGGTCGAGTCAGTTTTGTATGGGCATCTTGACTTGACAAAACAAGCTACTGAGAATGCCCGCCGGGGTAAGTTGTCACAGCGTTTGATTTACTGACAATCATTTTGAAATGACCTCTTCTTGAAATATGAAAATCGAACTAAAGTTGAGCTTCTAATTTATTTATTGACTTTTCTATTAACTATTAAAATATCTTTAAAAATAAAAAAGTAGGTGTTTAAGACCAAAAATTGATTAGCAATACTTAAAAAGCTTTTATCCAAGTCGTGTTTTGACTCAAATCTCTTATATATCAGATCTGACGACGACAATCGAGATATAATAAAACACTGTAGTGAGAGATGCACACAAAACGTGCCTTTTTGTTTGATCTGTGATCAGAATATTTGCCTTCATGGTACATATTGCTCCAATGACATATGTCATTATATTGTTTTTGAAATCAAATACAAAGAACCACAAAAACAAAGACTGATACAGCAACTTTGCACCACAACAGAAAATGCTAGCGCTCTTAAAATGTATTAATTGATCTACGGTTTGTATTTACACTCATGCATTAATGACTATATACTCTCTTTAAAGTATTATAACATCTCTCAGCTCTCTTTTCCTCTTGCCCAGCTAATTTGATTCTAAACAGCATACAATCAATAACACATTGATTTCATATTTAGTTTAAAGATCTGGCCTGATGCCAAGTGTATTTCAAATCTGTTAAATTCACATTAAGTTTTGGTCTCGTTAACACAACCCATTACTTACAAGATTAAAATGTGCAATGCTGCTAAAATTATTAACTTTTTCTTTTTCAATAACAACGTTTAATAACCGTTAAAATTAATAATACCATATTAAAGCATTCAGTTTTCAAAGATAATTTTTTTTCTAGACCACACCACACCACAGGTATCCAAAATTATAAGTTTATATATGTATACATGTACATACAGTTACATTGCAAACCAAAATTCATTAGTTCTGTTGGGTTGAGTTGGTTTAAAACGCCGGCCTGAGTGGATCAGGACAGTCTCCTTTACATCTACCACACTCAATGCCAACAACAAGACTACATCTCCCAACATGCAACATTCAAACGGCCTGAGAAAGACAGGCTGGCAGCTATATGAACCCGGAACAGCAGATACAACCACCCATGTTTTATTTTCCTTCGACTAGTATGATGAATGACAAGGAATAAACTATACAATACAACAAAATGACACTGAATCAACCTATTAAAAAAAGAACAATTTTTATTTTAAATGTAAGGATGTAAATTCCCTTCACTCGGTGAACAGTGAGATCAGCGCGTTGCTTTCCGATCCCCATGGAGAAAAAAAGTGGCACTAGCCCACTGGACTACACAGATATCGTCATATTCAAATATACCGAAATAAATACATTTTTGGAAAGAACTTGAACGTCCTTCAGTGTAGGAAGCAGAGACGAGTAGTACACAGAGAAGACATGAGGCAGTTGAACTGAAGATGTGTTAACCTTCTCTTATTCGCTCTCCTCTACGGCCCGACCCGCGGCTCGCTAGCCTAAAAGCACCACAGAAATACAGTAAACCGTCTCCCCGGAGCCTGGCGTTTGTGCCAAACTGGGAAAGAGGAGGAAAGAGATGGTGAGGGAAGTTCAAATCTGATAATATAGAGAGGAGTGGCAGCTTATTTCCTGTGTAGCGTTTCCTCCGTCCCAGCGCTGAACTCAGGATCACTCCGGGGAAGAGGGATTGTCCTCGTCTTCGTCCTCGTCTCCTCGTCCTCGTTGAAGGAGCTGGGCGTCTGGCCGCGAGACTCTGAGGTGTGTGACGGGGCCGTGCTGCTGTGACTGTGAACACAGAGAGGGGATGTGAGATAAAGGACCTGAATGAAAGCAGCGGTCGGGATATTTGGCGATGTTATGCTGACAGACATACCTTGTGTGGCTGAGAGGTGTTCTGTTGGAGTTTGTGGCCATGTCTGTAGGGACAGAATCACATGTTTGGTTTAGAAACCCGTATTAAAGGAGACCTATTATGCCGCTTTTTACAAGATGTAATATAAGTCTCAGGTGTCCCCAGAATGTGTCTGAAGTTTCAGCTCAAAATACCCCACAGATCATTTATTATTTCATTTCGAAAAAGCCTATTTTGAGTGAAAGCAGAAACGTGCTGTTTTAGTGCATGTCTCTTTAAATGCAAATGAGCTCCCTTTTCCAGAATAGAGCTGTGACATTACATTGATGAGGGTTTCGGGGGGGATTTTGTCAAGCACAAGCAACACTGAGAGAGAGAAGGTCAGAAAATGAGATACTCACTGGTGACATACGCTTCCAGAGACTTGGGCACCAGAGATCTGGCCACGCTGAGGTTCCCTGGAGAGCACGTGCCGTTCTCCAGCCCCAGAGACATGCCCATCCGCTTCAGGATCTCAACGTCGTCATGGATCTCGAACGTGTTGTCAAAGTTAAAGAGGTATTCACACCTGTGTCGTGTAGAGTCAAAGATACGATCATTACAGTCGGTGCTGGTAAAGTGAGGGTCTAATAATAATACAATAAAGTGAGGGTCTAATCACAATACACTACCATTCAAAAAACTAGGGGATTTAGTTTTTTTGAAAGAAATTAATTCTGACATTCAGCAATGATGCGTTAAATTGATCAAAAGTGACAGTAAAGACATTTATGTAACAATAATCATTTTTCAAATAAATGCTGTTCTTTTGAATTTTCTATTCCCCAAAGAATCCTGAAAAATAAAATGATCATGGTTTCCACAAAAATGTTTTCAACATTGATAATAATCATAAATCAGCATATCGAAATGATTTCTGAAGATCATGTGACGCTGAAGACTGCAGTAATGATGCTGAAAATACAGCTTTAATCACAGGAATACATGACATTTTACAATATAGATAAAAAGTTATTTTAAATGGTAATAATATTTCACAAGGTTACGGTTTTAACAGTTTTGATCATAAAAGCAGCCTTGGTTTATTTTAGTTTTTTTTTAAATAGATGTATGAATAGGACTCATTTCATTTACATGGTTTATTTATCCGTTTTATGAAGGATTATATGACACTAAAGGCTGTAATGATGCTGAAAATTCATCACAGGAATAAATTCAAATATAAGTTACTTTACACCGTAATAGTATTTCACAATATAATTTTTTGTATAATTTTTGGCTTAAAATGAGCTTTTTCTCATGCTCCTATGTGTAGGTTCAGTAATTTCCCTTTAATGCAATTAATACGTTTTTCATTCACATTAAAGTGAAATAACTGAACATAAATATAGAAAAATGCTCATTTATACGGCACTTAAGAGGCAATTGCATCTGACCTCTTCATATAAATATACACATATACATTTATGCTAAAGCACCCCGTTTATTTATTCATTTGACTAGGTTTATGAAATCAGTGGAATCAGAAGAGAGAAAGAGAGAGAAGAGGAAAGAAGCCAGACTCTCGTACTTATCACTAGAGATGGAGCAGTCGATGACGGTGCGGACGTCAGTGTTGAGAATGATAAAGGGAAGCTGAATGACGGATCCTGGAGGAGGAGAGGACCGGGACGAGGCTTCGCTGGCCTGGTTCCTCTGCACCAGATTCTTAAAGGCGATCTGCTGCTCCCGGAAAGAGATGCACAAATCAGCACACGTACACACAGAGCGCTTCAGGTCCACTCATAACCTAAATCAGTCAGCATGTTAATAAATAAAAGCTTTGTGAACTCGGTTCAGTCTCGGGGTGTGTGGGGGCTGTCAACTAGGATGTGTTTAATTTAGCGCTCTAGAAGCCCTCCCAGCTCCTGATCAATATCCCAGCAGGACCAAGGCCTCTTCTGATCTACGGCTTCATCGCTGTGATCTGATGCAGTATCATTAATCAGTCATAACGTCACACATCAACACAAACAGACAGCAGTGGTTTCCTGAGCTTCTGTGTGTGGCCTTTCATTTGACTGCTTCTCATCTCACTTCAGACAAATAAATGAATCAATATTAGTGGTTTGCTGCTTTTCACTGCTGTCCCTCCCCTCTCACGCCATTTTTACTCATCCTTCATTTAGCGCTTATAGAAAGATGTTACAGTTACTGTAATGCGGTTAGTGGAACATATATATTCCACCAAACAATATATATAATAATGTACACAGTGCCAGCATAAATGAGTACCACCCCCTGAAAAGTAAAATTTTAAACAATTTCTCAATGAACACAAAAAATCCAAAATGTTCAAGACTAAGTTTAATATAGCATCTGTTTAACTTATAACATGAAAGTAAGTTAATAATATAACTTAGATTACACATTTTTGTTTTATCAAATTAGGGTACAAAAATGGACAACCCCACAACAACAACTACTAAATCATCTTTGTATGGCCTCCATGATTTTTAATGACAGCACCAAGTCTTCGGTGGAATGCAGTGGCGACATTTTCATTATCTTTTTCCATTCTTCAAGAATGACCTCTTTTAGAGATTGGATCTGGATGGAGAGTAGTAACTTTCTCTTCGAATTCCCCAGGTGTTCATTGGTTCATCAGGAGACATACTTGGCCACTGAATCACTTTCACCCTGTTCTTCTTCAGAAATCAACAGCTTAGATGTGTGTTTTAGATCATTGTCATGTTGGAAAAGTGCACGACGACCAAGGGCCGGAGTGATGAGCTCTTCTCTTTCAGTATAGAGCAGTACATTTGTGAATTCATGGCCAATGAAATGCAGCTCCCCCACCAGCAGCACTCATGCAGCCCACATAAGGACACTGCCACCACATGTTTCACTGTAGGCACCATCATTTTTCTTTGTATTCCTCACCTGCGACGCCACAGTTTTGAAGCCATCAGTTCCAAAAACATTTATCTTGGTCTCATACATCCAGAATAGAGTCCCATAGTTCTTATTGTCAGCATGGGCCCGGCAAACTCTAGCGGGCTTTTTTGTGTGCTAGGAGAGGTCTCGTGGACCCCCTGCATCATTCCTCTGCGGTACGCCGTATTTTACGGGAAATAGTCACCCCAGTTTGGCTTTCTACCTTTAGATAACTGCAGTGAACTTGCATGTCGATTTTCTTCAACCCTCTCATCAGAAGATGCTCCTGACGAGGTTAACTTCCGTGGACACCTGGACGTCTCTGTGAGATGTGCAGTTCCATCTTTTTTTAAATGTTTGTACCACTTTTGCTACAGTATTCTGACTGATGCAGTAAAGCTTTTATCTCTTGTAGCCTTACATTTCTTGTGTAAAGAAAAAATTTCTTTCTCAGGTCTTGTGACATTTCTCTTCCATGTGGTCCATTGCTGACAGAGCACTGTAATATGAATGCATTTCAAAAGTTCCATGATTGAAGTCAAATATAAGGCCGATCGCAGGCTACATTGCACAGGATCTGTGAGGCGCCAGTATTTCACCTACAAAAAGCTCTATGAAGGCCAAATGTATGCCGTTTGGAGTGCAGTATAAATGTAATACACAAAACATGCAAACCTCAAAATCCTCACATGCACATTTTTTTTATGCTGCAAAATTTGTAAGCAATCCAAGTTTCCTACCCCAAATGGGTGAATTGAAAATACAACCCAATGGAAACACGTCAATTTAGAAAAAACTCCCAACTATTTTTTACGCTCGACGCTCGTCTTTC
Source organism: Ptychobarbus kaznakovi (assembly GCA_027422405.1). Lineage (NCBI taxonomy): Eukaryota > Metazoa > Chordata > Actinopteri > Cypriniformes > Cyprinidae > Ptychobarbus > Ptychobarbus kaznakovi. The sequence goes on from CM049813.1 coordinate 2,214,518, forward strand.
AGGTCATTCAAAAAAGGAATATTTTGCAAAACTGCAATGAAAACCTTTTTTTCTGCATTAACGTGTCACCCAGTGTATGTAAAAGTCACATGATCATTCTTTAATATATTATAACGTCCTCATACACTCACAGGTATAAAGGGCTTTCCTTGCCATTCAATCATGGGTAAGCACTTAATTACACTGCACACGTCTGCGGCACATTATGACTCCGACACGCGGATCACGCCATCAGCATTTATGAAATATCACAAAAGTTTTGCACAAATCTTTAATGGAAATGCAGCTTCTGTCAGTTATGCTTTAAGGACAGGACAAAACATCTGATAGGTTGATCTGCGCATTAATGCGAATGCAGCCAATCAGAGCAGCCGCTGTCTATGATGTCACCAGTAATAATAAAAACAGCAGTAATGCGGAGAAACAGAGAAATCCTTTACTGTCTGAAGACTGTCAAACACCTTAAGCACTCTCAGATACTGAAAGCACTTGCTTGAAATGTGTTTCTTTGTCCCTGTTTAAGCTATATCTTGTTAGTTTAACATTTTTTAATCATGCAATTGTTTTGATTTAATAAGTACTCATGATTATGCAAGTAATTTAATAAGATTCAGCATAAATTTGATATTCAAAGTTGATAAACTCGTTAATTAATTAGAGCAAAATGTAGTTTTATTATCTGTTATTCACAGAATTTGAATCACTGCTGCCGTTTAGGGTCGCAATCAAAAACAAGTTTTATCTTTAAACGATTTTTTCATACCTATATTTATGTATATTCTCTTGTGTTGTGTTACATATAACTGCACTGTCCATGGAGCGGACCTGACTTACATTTCACTGCTGGTTATATTCTGTATAATTATGTGTTAGACGAATACAAATCTTGAGTTCTTAAGAAACCGTGTATGTTTTAAAACCTGGAACTGATTGTTGTGCATCTGCACTCCTCAATTATTTTAGATGTAATATCGCACTTCAACACACACCAGTTTTCAGCTGTAGGATTGTGTAGCGCATGGGCCTCTTATGAGTCAGTTCTTTGTTATGAATCAGTCAAAAAAGACTCATAAATCAATGGTCTCAACACTTTTTGACCTAGTCACTGCACAGAAAGCCCTTACTTTCTTCATTCCAACTAGAAATGAAACTGTGCTATACAGTATGTACTTATATTGGTGGGTGCTTCCTCTAAACACTGAAATGAATGGATAAACGAAAAGCTAAATCTTCAAGAACCAGAATCGCTGAGTTTCTACAGATGATTCCCATGTGAAGTGTTTGGAAATCTTGCTGCAGGCCTGTCGTGAGAGAACAGACACAAGCAGGTGTGCTACAAACCTGTAATATTAGCTCCTCTAGCTGGGCTCTTTTCTGTCGGATTCTTTCCAAACGCTTCTGTTTTTCCAGCTGAAAGATGACCACACACAAATGAATAGCATTAGATGGTCCTCTCCATCATCATCCTCCCTTCACTCTCTGTTTGAGTCACAGATGTGACACTAGCAGATGGCGTCGGAGGCTCTTCAAACACACACACATTGTGCCCTCATTAACACAGCGCCTTTACTTGTGTCTCTCGTACATACAACCACACACATTATATAGCTCACAAATACAAAAATCACTGTCTAGTATTCTTAAGTAAATCTTATTTGATTTCCGTCAGTGAATATGTTTGCATGCATTAAAAAACCTAAAAACTCAAATGAAATGCATTCTACAGGTTTAACAGACATTAGCATTTAAATGAGATTTTGAAATGATCAGGTTTTTCCTCCTGTTACAGTCAGACCTGCAATAAAGACATTTAAACGCAAAGCTCAAATCTACAGTAGGTGTGTCAGATTTTGCTTAAACAGTGTATGACTTTTCCTCGATAAAAGCACATATTAAGCACAGTCTGTGCATTAACTCAAATATATCCCAGCAAATCTGAATAAGACAGCCGGGATATGCTTGTATGAATCTGGATTCTTTAAGATGAACCTGTCAAGCATATCTTTTGTTTATTCATTGATTTGCAATATGTTTACTTTATGTTGAACAAAACAAGTTTTGTTCTGTTAACCCGGCCTGGCCAGCAGATAAGAGATTGTATTGCTCTGATAATGTTTTCACTGGCCTCACAACAAAAATAGTGTTTTTAATATTCTGTTTTATATATTTTATTATTGTATATTATATACTTGTTTTATGATTTCATTTTTAGCCATATACTGTTCCATAAAAATATTTATAGTGATAAATATTTGTCAATTATAATATTTGTACTATAATTTCTACGATTTCAAAAAAAAGACACAAATTCACTTAATTGTACTAAGCTATAAATTAATTTAAAAACACTTTTTATAGAAAACAATGGTATATGATGCATTTTTCATAGACAACTAATGGCAGTAAGATTATTAGAAGTTAACTCCCCAGTTATAGTTATCCAGACAGGTCATTTGATTTTGGTGATGTAATTTGCCACACATATGTGACCCTGGACAACAAAACCAGTCTTAAGGGTCAATTTATCAAAATTGAGATTTATACATCACCTGACAGCTGAATAAATAATCTTTCAATTGATGTATGGTTTGCTATGATCGGACAATATTTGAAAATCTGGAATCTGAGGGTGCAAAAAAAATCTAAATACTGAGAAAATCACCTTTAAAGTTGTCTACATTAAGTTCTTAACAATGCATATTACTAATCAGAAAATACGTTTTGATATTTTACAGTAGGACATTTACTAAATATCTTCATGGAACATGATCTTAATATCCTAATGATTTTTGGCATAAAAGAAAAGTCGATAATTTTGACCCAATGTATTTTTGGCTATTGCTACAAATATACCCCAGCGACTTAAGACTGCTTTTGTGCTCCAGGGTCACATATTTCATTAATTTATTAGTTAGTAGCTTAATAAATCATAGATTTAGTGAACACAGCACTCACCTGATGGTTTTGTCAAATTCTCTCACAATTATTATGCACAGTTGTAGTCATAAATGTACATACACCTTGTAAAATCTGTAAAATGTTAGAAATAGAATTTTGGAATACTTTTGAGATCCATCTCTTCAAACTTAGAACAAATGAGGACATTAACTTGTTAATGTGTGTAAATTCAGTAAATGTCTTGTGGACTATACATAAACATCGGTTATGTGAAATAGCTTATCCAATTTTCATAATGCCTCATATTTTCTTAAATTGTTAACATTTTGCAGATTCTGCAAGGTGTAGAGTATGTAAGCGTTTGAGCTCAAGTGTATATGTGAATATTCCAGTTGTTTTTCTGAATAAAGATGTTGCACATGTGGGATAAAAGGGTCTTTCACCTCTAAGTTGCGGCACTCTTGGGCTGAGTTTGTGGGCAGGCCGATCCAGCGGATCTCCTTCTTCTCTTTAGAGATGATGTTCATGGCCATCAACACATTGAGCGCGTCGTACACACGCCGTCGGATGTTCTTCTGGTCGTACACCTGCTGCAAGTGCAGACACACAGTCTCTGTTAATGTCACAAAGCACACCAAACCCCTGCTGCTGCGCTAAAGCCGCTTTTAATTACACCTTTTAGCATTCCACCAGGGGCGAGAGATTAAACTCCAGTCCAGGAAACATCAGGTGGACTGTCAGAACTAATAGTGGAAAATATTCACAACAAGCCGCGCTCACTCCAGGTCGAAGCATACAGCGTCCAAACCCAGTCTCATTATAAAAGAGATATTATCTGAGATCAGCATTAAGTGTCTGTTCCTGCTTCTGGACATTGTGCAGCACTAGAGGAAGTGCTCGACGTTCTTCATAAACCACAGACAGATAAATCACAGCTCATATTAACATGAGACGCTGCAGGAGGCACCTGGAGAACTTTAACATCTTTTACTGGCCCAGATCTGTTTTATTCTGCTGTGTAAACAGACGCAGAGTAAGTGACGGTCATTTAGGTGAAGTGTTAATTTAGGTGTCGCCTCAGGCTTGCTGTGATTAGTAGTAAATTAGGTGGGGACACTTCATTTCCAGCGCAAAAAAAATAAAAAATATCATCGACTTGATTGCACAGATACCATTTCATTTAATAACTGTTTTTACTCCAAACACACTTCATAACTGAGAAATAAATTTCTTCTGCTGGCTTCTTATTCTTACACAATGACATCACTGAACTCAATAATGAAATGCTATAAGATAATTGATATCTTTAACTCAAGAAGGTGCTCTAAAATGTTCCTATTTTGATATTTCCAAAGAGCGCTCTGTCTCTGCAGTTGCTGAGGAACCGAAGGATTGACACAATTAGTATTGTTAAAAAGCGCCATATACAACTTTTTATACACAATTCAGTCCATGAGCCTCTCCGCTCGGATCGCAGGTGATTATTTCCCTCATATATGAGTGAGAGAGCCACCAGTGCGTCCAGGTTTTGTGAACAACACTGGATGCTCTCCCTCTCTCTCAGATATTACAGTGTGCGTTGTGCAGTGTGAACAGAGGGCACCGACCAGCAAAACATACATCTGCATCTATGGTATGGAGACGAAACCAAAACCTTGTCAGAGCCGTAATGCGGCGCAGAAGTGTGCAGTGTGTGTGTTTGCCATGCGTCTACATTTGAAATAATCGAACCTGAGCGCGCAAAATACGCGATGTGATTGTGAACGGCTGTTTCTTCATGTGGGGCTCCATTTTTATGATGAGAGGAATAGAAAGATTGAGAAAGCACTCCAGGTACATTTTGAAATGTACCAGGTTTCTATTCTATCTATCTATCTATCTATCTATCTATCTATCTATCTATCTATCTAACTATCTCCGTCCTATCTATCTATCTATCTAGCTACTATCTATCTATCTATCCGTCTATCTATCCATATCCGTCTATCCATCCGTCTATCTATCTATCTATCTATCTATCCTCATCTATCTATCTATCTATCTATCTATCTCGTCTATCTATCCGCCATCCATCCTCCATCCATCCATCCATCCATCCAATCCATCCATCCATCCATCCATCCATCCATCCGTCCGTCCGTCCATCCATCCATCATCTATCTATCTATCTATCTATCTATCTATCTATCTATCTATCTATCTATCTATCCATCTGTCTATCTATCTGTCTATCTATCCATCCATCCGTCTATCTATCTATCTATCTATCTATCTATCCGTCTATCTATCCATCCATCCGTCTATCTATCTATCTATCCATCTATCTATCTATCTATCCGTCTATCCATCCATCCATCCATCCATCCATCCATCCATCCATCCATCCATCCATCCATCCGTTCCGTCAGTCCATCTATCTATCTATCTATCTATCTATCTATCTATCTATCTATCTATCTATCTATCTATCTATCTATCTATCTATCTATCCTTCTATACTATCTATCTATCATCTATCTATCTACTATCTATCCATCCAAATCTATCCATCTATCCATCCATCCATCCATCATCCATCCACCAACCATCCGTCCATCCATCCATCCATCATCTATTCTATCTATCTATCCGTCTATCTATCGTCCATCTATCTATCTATCTAACTATCTATCTATATCTATCTATCTACCATCCATCCGTCTATCTATCTATCTATCCATCTATCCATCTAACTATCTATCCATCCATCCATCCATCTATCCGTCTATATATCTATCTATCCATCCATCCGTCCATCTATCTATCCATCTATCCGTCTATATATCTATCCGTCCATCCATCCATCCATCCATCCCATCCATCTGTTTGATGAGCAGTTAAAATGTGTTTGCTCACACACAGAGAAAAAGAGAAGTGTAAGCTTTTTTATAAGTCGATTAAATAAAACGATTAACTTGGACAACTCAACATTTAAAAATGATTTAGCTAACTTTTTGCTGTTTCTAACAGTTTGGACTTTAATAAAGAAAGAAAACTTGTACTTAAACAGTTTCACAGGCATTTTGTTAAGACCGATATCGTGGTGTATCATTATAGTATTTTCTAGAAATATATTGATTATCGCTGATCGAGGTATTATTGTTACCCGTGAGTCATGTATCGTGATTATATCGTATCATGAGGTACCCTGCGATTCCCACCCTAGTGATAAAGGCATTGCATTATAAATATACTTTATTATAATGAAAATTATAATAATAAGAACTCAGATAAAACATATATTGTCATAGTCGTGAGTTTATTAGTAACGCTGAATCAATGAAAACAGTTCAATCTTCTGTTTATTAGGCATTTCCTGGGTTTTCTCCGGCGGTGAATTTGGAGTTTCTCTGGCCTTCGGATGCACATTTACTACTGATCACAGAACTGTGCTTTACTGAAAGATACGCATGACAATCGCAGCTTCTGCCTATTCTCCATTGCAATTTCATTTCAATTTATCATGCAGCCCTACATATGCATATTTCATATCTGAAAGACCAGTCCAATGAAAGTCAAAAGAAAATCAATAGCAAATGGTACAGTAAGAAAGCTGGGTAAAATCCATAGACTCGTAAAAGCTCAGTGACTGGAGGCCGAGTTAAATGCGGGAGTCATGAACATTACTTTCAGGGCTGGGTATTCAGTAGGGGTGGGAATCATTCTGGACCTCACGATTCAATTCATATCGACTCTTGGGTCACGATTCGATTAAAAATGTAATTTACAAATTTTCAGATTTAAATCATGATTTCGTCAAATTTTGGGTGCACACTGGACATCAAACGCAACCATATGGGGTTTGATGCAAACACAAACCATCCTGTACTAGAGTTGCACAGACTAATCGACTAGTTGACTTCAGTGCTCTGCCATGACGCGTTAAAGCTTGAAGTCGACTAGTCGCTGGTCCTATAGAGGCGCAATAGGATAATAAATCCACATTTACGCTCCGTTTCCAAACAGTTAAAATTACAAACTAATTCATACTCTGAATGCACTCCACAAGACATGTGATTATTATTACTGGATGCTGGAAATTGGTCGCAGAATGCAGGTTTTAAAACACTTTTGTACAGGTAAGTTAATCATGTTCTAATCTAATCGCACACACCATAAACACACACACGCTAAGATCACACACACTTAGCTACAGACAGTAGCACGTACAATACATCACGCGCAATCACACACACATACTACAGACAGTAGCGCGTACAATGCATCACGCGCAGATCACACACACTTAGCTACAGACAGTAGCGTGTACAATGCATCACGCGCAGATCACACACACACTTAGCTACAGACAGTAGCGTGTACAATACATCACGCGCAGATCACACAACACACATAGCTACAGACATAGCACGTACAATACATCACGCGCAGATCACACACACACATAGCTACAGACAGTAGCACGTACAATACATCACGCGCAGATCACACACACATAGCTACAGACAGTAGCACGTACAATACATCACGCGCAGATCACACACACATAGCTACAGACAGTAGCACGTACAATACATCACGCGCAGATCACACACACATAGCTACAGACAGTAGCACGTACAATACATCACGCCAGATCACACACACTTAGCACAGACAGTAGCAACGTACAATACATCACGCGCAGATCACACACACTTAGCTACAGACAGTAGCACGTACAATAAAACATCAGGCGCAGATCACACACACATAGCTACAGACAGTAGCGCGTACAATACATCACGCGCAGATCACACACACTTAGCTACAGACAGTAGCGCGTACAATACATCACGCGCAGATCACAACACACATAGCTACAGACAGTAGCGCGTACAATACATCACGTGCAGATCACACACACATACTACAGACAGTAGCACGTACAATACATCACGTGCAGATCACACACACTTACTAACAGACAGTAGCACGTACAAAACATCACGCTCAGATCACACACACATAGCTACAGACATAGCACGTTCAATACATCACGCACAGATCACACACACATAGCTACAGACAGTAGCACGTTCAATACATCACGCGCAGATCACACACACATAGCTACAGACAGTAGCACGTACAATACATCACGTGCAGATCACACACACTTAGCTACAGACAGTAGCGCGTACAATACATCACGTGCAGATCACACACACATAGCTACAGACAGTAGCGCGTACAATACATCACGTTGCAGATCACACACACATAGCTACAGACAGTAGCACGTACAAATACATCACGTGCAGATCACACACACTTAGCTACAGACAGTAGCACGTACAATACATCACGCTCAGATCACACACACATAGCTACAGACAGTAGCACGTTCAATACATCACGCACAGATCACACACACATAGCTACAGACAGTAGCGTGTACAATACATCACCCGCAGATCACACACACATAGCTACAGACAGAGCACGTTCAATACATCACGTGCACAGAATCATTCACGCGTGGTGCGAATTTATTGTCAACACTGTTCTGTGTTGTTCTCACCTGTGTTGTCACTTCACTGTTCTTGTAAAATAACTTAAAAACTGAAAATGTTCTTAATAACTAAATCCCACAGCTTCACTACTAGTAGAGAGACGCTGCAGCTAGAATTAATTCACAAACGCAACCGCTCTCATGCATATGAAAGTAATCTTTACTGTACTACTTATCTGTATCTGATTTAAACGAGCAGGAATCTGTGAGAAATAAACGACCCAAAGACTAAAGACTGATAAAAATAAGCTGTTATAGGTGCAATAGTCATGTGGCACGCTGTGTCATATTTCATAGCTGTGCACAAGGTGTTTGTCACAGCTCCAGACTTATTTGTTCATTAATGACGTCATCAGCGACTAGTCGACTTCGACTTGACTTTCATCACATAAAGTCAACTTTAAAAAATCAGAGTTGTTCAACCCTTAGTCTGTAGTATGGGTTTTCCTGACTTAACTTCCTAATACAACATCAAAAATAATTTACACTTCCCATTAGGGATGTGCCCAAATCTGAATATCTTGTTCGGAAAGGAAATACGAGGTGGCGAAAAAAAAACCTCTCGCAATTATATCGTTGTAGTAATTATACTGTATATAAATTATGGGCATCAGGGAGCCGTTATTAACATACAGGGCATTGAAATCACTTTTGAATGCATGCTCGCTTTTTATTTTTTATATAATTTGATACTCATTTATTTGTATATATAGGCAATCAGGTACAGTGCATGTCATTTTTTTTTTCAATTTAAGAAAATCTCTCAAATAATGCTGTAAACTATACAATAACCCTGTCAGTTGGTACAATATTATATATTAAAAACTGATCGCAATTAATCGATTTGACAGCACTAATATATATTTATACAAATAAATACATATAAAGCGTCATTAAGTTGTGTTCATGCATCAGCTGAAAACAGCATAGATCGACTTTTGGGATTTAAGAATCGATATCGCTTCTTTAAAATGAGAAACCAATTTAAACCAAGAAATCCATATTTTCAACCTAATCCTATTAGGTTTAATACTATCTCAAAGTATGAGCAACAGTAAAAACTGCAAGGGAACGACCTTAAATTCCCATCACGGTTGTGTTATTGTGTGGCACTCACCGAGTCGGTGGGCATCAGGCTGCTGGCGTGAGTGAACTCAGTCACCAGCTCATCGGCCACCTCGTTGTAGGACGTAGTGCCTTTCTTTTGTACCTTCTCACACACCTTCATGGAGAAGTGCCTCAGGCCTTTACCGCTCTTATCTGCCCTCTTCATTCTCTTACTGCAGAGACAAAGAGTGAGAGTTTGCACGTTTTCATTTCTGGACAATACATGTAAAGGATAGCTTTTTCTTCATACTAAAATAAAACTTAGCAAAAAGAAAATGAAGAGTGTAAACATTAGTAACATTAAGATTTGTTGCATTATGTGCATTGTTTAAATAACAACTAAACCCCTTCCAATTCTCACTACCGTAATGCAAAAACCCCCCAAACACATTACTGTAAAGTGAAAAAACAATTAAACTGTCAAAATGCATATATTAATATAGCCTAGGTTGTTTTTTATTTAAATTAAACTTATCTGATTTTTAATTAAAAACTGTGTTGAAGCAAATACTATATTACAGCAACGAGAATCACCAATGAGAATGAGAATGATGTTACAATGCAAAAAATCATAATAATTAAACAGGCTTCATTTTTTTTACTTGATTTTTTTCTTTCAGATTTGGGGTGAAAAGTGAATGTCTTGCAATTTTAGCAGGCAAAATGTGTATTCAAAACGCATGTCTGGGAAAAACATTAATGGCCATCATAAACACATACTCATTTACATTTGGGTTCTCATACATGTATACACTCTTATGATGAACTGTTGTTAAAGTGGTTTTGAGAAGCAGCAAACCGAGCTCTGTTCTCTGTAACTGTAGATGACACGTTTGAGAGTAGCGTGCATTGAGTATGAGTGGACACACACTCCTTGTCCTCTACAAACAGCACATTTGCATTGCACTTTTTCACTTTTCATCATATGTTTCAGGTTTACACCCATCATTTCCAGTTGTCATTTGTTGATTCTAGTGTGTGATCCTATACACATACACACACACTATCTGGAAAGATACACAGTATGTCTGGGGTTGTGACTACCCGTCTGTGTATTTGTGCTCCCAGCATGCATGTGTGTTTTGTGTTTGACTGGGTCTGTGGCCTGGGGTCGTGTCACTGTAGGATGCGTCAAGTTCAGGCGACAGAGGTGGCAAAACAAGCACACACATGATGAGTCTGAGAGAGACTCAACGTGACGTCAACACCGCCGCCGCCGCATGGATACAACCACACTCATTCCCTCAATCCATTCATCTCCATCACCAATAGGAATAAAGTCCAGAGAGATGAATGGTGCACGGGTTATAAATAAAACCGAACACATGAGAAAGCACTAGACTCTAAAGACACAATAAACGCAGACAAATCTAAAACTAGATTGTTAAAGGTGTTCTGGGTGGTTTGTAAGATGATTGCTATAATGTTGAGGCCGTTTCTAGGGTGTTGTTAGTTGAGTGTGACTCAAATTCCTGGGTGTAAAGCCTGATCAAACAAAAACGTGTAATGTGTACAAACTCAACATTTGAGGAAGGTAAAGCTTAGCTAGCAGGCTAGTGGGCTAACGGTATGCTATGCTAGTAAGTACATTGATTTGTTACCTTGCAAACCCTAAGTTAACACAAACTCTAAATGTTTAATTATCTACAGCTTTGGTTGTATACGCTTATATAATTATTAGCAAATAAATGGAAGTAGCAGTAGGGGTTTTTCTCCTTCTATCCATATGTTATGTTGGCGACTTGGTTCAACTCAACAGTTGTTGATTGGATTTTAAGATGGAGCGGTTGCACTTAAAAATGAATGCAAGGTTGATTGTGGAGGGAGGGGCGGCGTTTAAGCGAACCAAATGATTGGAGAAGTCTGACATGCGTTCATTCACATTAAGATTTATAAAATGCCTGCACAAAACAGAACAAATGTTTATTTCATGGCAACTTTAGGAAGACATTAATGGTCGTAATATCAAAGTAAAGTTACTGACATAAAAGCCATTTTGTAGGTTTCTAACAGGCACAGAAACCCCATTAAAATTTATTTCAGCCAATGAAATGACTCTGATGTCCAAACCACCTCAACAGTTGAACCAAACTGTTTAAGATGGCAGCAGGTGAAAAAAAGAAGCTAAGGGCTGTTCACACAAAGAATGCATCTTTGTGTCTAAAAACGCAAGAAACAGCATTTGGGATTTTTTTTAAAAGCACTCTGCTCTGTTGCTATCAACTACAACAGTTGCCATGCTAACTTGCTACTGTAAACAAAAGCTTGCCATGCTTGCCCCGGCTCCGGGGTCTTCTGATTGGTCCACTGTTGCGCGCTGTGTGTAAAAGTTTAAATTGTTGACACAGTGTCTTAAAAACATGGCACTCATGTGAGACGCTGCAGAAGATGTGAAACACGAGTGCAATGGTCATACACGACCATCTAGCACGTTCACATAGATAAACAATGGAAAAGTACAAATTTGAAAAAAGCCCAAAAAAAAGGCTTTCTGTATGAAACAAACATAACGATGGGTTTTTATTTTTCAAAAATTTAGCAATGAAAATGGAAAATGAAAGCAATCATTTATGTTCCTCATAAATTACTTTTGGCTGCATTATAACTATTTCCTAATTTGGAATATGATCAAGATTGCATAGGTGGACGTATTAGAGGAACATTTAAAAACAAAACATTTAAAGGCACTTGAATGAAATAACGTGAATAAAGATGAATTCATTGTGATGAACAATATCGATTAAGAGAGCCAGTAAAATGATCCGATCTTTCCATCACTAAGAGAACTGGAGCATTAGCAGTTCTCTAATGCAGAGTTCACACGGCACGATTTTAGCCCTGATCAAATGGTTAAAATCGAAGGCAAATCGGTGCTCGTTCACGCGAGTGACAATCACGCATTATCAAAGACGCGATGTGAGAGAAACCCGTGAAATATTTGCCATGCTAAATACCTGGACCTGTCAGCGAACTCGAAGAACTCTGATCTCACGTGTGATCTTGCGTTATTTCCTTTTCACACGCGTGCGTTTGGTTGTGAAACGTAGTTTTACAGAGTTGTCTGTGATTCTTCCTATTGTAAAGTCATGCAGTGTGTAACCCTCTCGCTGATCCATCGTGCACTGTGAACACAGCAGTGACAGACTGCGACCCCAGAGAGTCGTGTAGTGTGAAAACAACGTGATCTGATGACTTCCGTGCAGATGAACTCGGCATAAAAACACAAAATATACTAGTTTTTACGTGTATGCTTCATCATCAGCATTGTACATGCATAGCCAGATTTTTCTAACCACACATACACTTTATTAGAGCAAAAATACAGAAAAATCGAGTAATATTGTGAAATATTATTGCAATTTCTAATATTGTTTTCCTGTTTTAATATACATTAAATTATCATTTATTTCTGTAATACACGCTGAATTTTCAGCATCATTACTCCAGTCTTCAGTGTTACATGATCCCTCAGAAATCCCTCATTTGTATCACTCTTAACATCTGGAGAGAAATACTGCAGATGCTGAACAAGGATTAAACTTCCTAATGTGCATGTGTTGAAAGGCGCTGTGTGCATACAAAGAGTTTGCATCAAAACCGAAGTTTACTCCAGGATTCACAGACACCAGCGGGATACATAATCAATCTGTGACCGCAAGTTAGGGAACATCAACCTCCCCGTGCCACACTTACTGGAATCACTCTGTTGTTACACACGCGGCGATGCTCCGCCTGATGTCATACGCATGTGTGTAAACGCTTGTGAGAGATAAAACAAAGACATGGCTCAGGGTTCAATGTGTGCTTGGCACACCAAACACGACTGGTCAGTGGAGAATTTAACTCATTTCCTCTCTCTTCTCTCTCTCTCTCTCTCTCTCTCTCTCTCTCCTCCTCCTCTCTCTCTCTCACGTCTCTCTCTCCTCTCTCTCTCTCTCTCTCTCTCTCTTCTCTCTCTCTCCTCTCTCTCTCTCCTCTCTCCTCTCTCTCTCTCTCTCTCTCACTCTCCCCTCTCTTCCTCATCTCTCTCTCTCTCTCTCCTCTCTCTCACATGCACGCAGTATAAATAACGCCACTGCACTGTGGGGTGAATTATGTAACGGGTGCTCAATGAAGGAGAAAGGTGCGGGAAACAGGAGGAACACGGGGAGAGAGGGGAGGGTGCAGCGGCGGCTGATTGGGGTTTCAGTCGTCAGGACAAATTAGTTCCAGACCCCCAGCTTAACAAAATTCACCCCTAATTGACTGAAAGTACTGCAGTGGCGTAAGAGGGACGCTCACGCAGCTCTGTGACGGAGAAGAGCGCACGCATTCACACACGCGAGCGGCTCTCGCAGGTCATCGTGTGTAACATACATGCACACACAACACACCGATTTCTGCTTAGCAACAGTGCAGAGATGTGACCCCCCCTGTGAAGAGTGTTTCAGCATCACAGAAATGCAGTCTCAGGACAGGAAAGAGAGAGGGAGGGCTGAAAAAGAGGAAGGAGGAGAGAGGGGGAGGGAAATTCATCTGACCTTTCGCAGGAGAAGACACATCTGCCAGAATGCAGCAAAAACTAGAGGCTCAGGAGAGTCACAGAAGGGTAGCGATGTGTGTCTGTGCTTGACTGCAAAGTAAAGCTATTTATAATTTGTGTGGGCCTAAACAGGAAATAACTATATTAAATCAGAATACAAAATTGCATGTATTTAGTAATTAAGGATGAAGTGTGTTTTCAACAGCATTAAGCACTAGTGATGGGTCGTTCTTGAATGATTCGTTCATTGACTCGGAAGAACGAGTCGTCTCGGGGAGGATTCGTGAACGAGTCGTCTCTGGGAGTGATTCGTTCATTGACTCGGAAGAACGAGTCATCTCTGGAGTGATTCGTTCATTGACTCGGGAAGAACGAGTCGTCTCGGGGAGTGATTCGTTCATTGACTCGGGAAGAACGAGTCGTCTCGGGGAGTGATTCGTTCATTGACTCGGGAAGAACGAGTCGTCTCGGGAGTGATTCGTTCATTGACTCGGGAAGAACGAGTCGTCTCGGGGAGTGATTCGTTCATTGACTCGGGAAGAACGAGTCGTCTCGGGGAGTGATTCGTTCATTGACTCGGGAAGAACGAGTCGTCTCGGGGAGTGATTCGTGAACGAGTCGTCTCTGGGAGTGATTCGTTCATTGACTCAGGAAGAACGAGTCGTCAAACGGGGTTCTCGGGAGTGATTCGTTCATTGACTCGGGAAGAACGAGTCGTCTCGAGAAGTGATTCGTTCATTGACTCGGAAGAACGAGTCGTCTCGGGGAGTGATTCGTTCATTGACTCGGGAAGAACGAGTCGTCTCGGGGAGTGATTCGTTCATTGACTCGGGAAGACGAGTCGTCTGGGGGAGTGATTCGTTCATTGACGCGGGAACAACGAGTCGTCTCGGGGAGTGATTCGTTCATTGACGCGGGAAGAACAGTCGTCCTCGGGAGTGAATCGTTCATTGACGCGGGAAGAACGAGTCGTCTCGGGGAGTGAATTCGTTCATTGACTCGGGAAGAACAGTCGTCTCGGGAGTGAATCGTTCATTGACTCGGGAAGACAGTCGTCTCGAGGAGTGATTCGTTCATGACTCGAGAAGAACGAGTCGTCTCGGGGAGTGATTCGTTCATTGACTCGGGAAGAACGAGTCGTCTCGGGGAGTGATTCGTTCATTGACTCGGGAAGAACGAGTCGTCTCGAGGAGTGATTCGTTCATTGACTCGGGAAGAACGAGTCGTTCGGGGAGTGATTCGTTCATTGACGCGGAAGAACGAGTCGTCTCGGGATGATTCGTTCATTTACTCGGGAAGAAACGAGTCGTCTCGGGGAGTGATTCGTTCATTGACGCGGGAAGAACGAGTCGTCTCGGGAGTGATTCGTTCATATGACTCGGGAAGAACGAGTCGTCTCGGGGAGTGATTCGTTTCATTGACTCGGGAAGAAACGAGTCGTCTGGTGGGAGTGATTCGTTCATTGACTCCGGGAACAACGAGTCGTCTCGGGGAGTGATTCGTTCATTGACCTCGGGAAGAATGAGTCGTCTCGGGGAGTGATTCGTTCATTGACTCGGAAGAACGAGTCGTCTCGAGGAGTGATTCGTTCATTGACTCGGGAAGAACGAGTCGTCTCGGGAGTGATTCGTTCATTGACTCGTGAAGAACGAGTCCGTCTCTGGGAGTGATCGTGAACGAGTCGTCTCTGGAGTGATTCGTTCATTGACTCTGGAAGAATGAGTCCGTCTCGGGAGTGATTCGTTCATTGACTCGGGAAGAACGAGTCGTCCGGGGATGATCTTTCATTGACTCGGAAGAAAGAGTCCCATCTCGGGGAGTGATTCGTTCATTGACTCGGGAAGAAACGAGTCGTCTCGGGGAGTGATTCGTTCATTGACCTCGGGAAAACGAGTCGTCCTCGGGGAGTGATTCGTTCATTGACTCGGAAGAACGAGTCGTCTCGGAGTGATTCGTTCATTGACTCGGGAAGAACGAGTCCGTCTCGGGGAGTGATCCGTTCATTGACTCGGGAAAACGAGTCGTCTCGGGATTGATTCGTTCATTGACTCGGGAAGAACTGTCGTCTCGGGGAGTGATTTCGTACATTGACTCGGGGAAGAACGAGTCGTCTCTGGGAGTGATTCGTGAACGAGTCGTCTCGGGAGTGATTCGTTCATTGACTCGGGAAGAACGAGTCTTCTCGGGGAGTGATTCGTTCATTGACTCGGGAAACGAGTCGTCTCGGGGAGTGATTCGTTCATTGACTCGGGAAGAACGAGTCGTCTCGGGGAGTGATTCGTACATTGACTCGGGAAGAACGAGTCGTCTCTGGGAGTGATTCGTGAACGAGTCGTCTCGGGGAGTGATTCGTTCATTGACTCTGGAAGAACGAGTCGTCTCGGGGAGTGATTCGTTCATTGACTCGGGAAGAACGAGTCGTCTCGAGGAGTGATTCGTTCATTGACTCGGGAAGAACGAGTCGTCTCGAGGAAGTGATTCGTTCATTGACTCTGGAAGAACGAGTCGTCTCGGGAGTGATTCGTTCATTGACTCTGGAAGAACGAGTCGTCTCGGGAGTGATTCGTTCATTGACTCTGGAAGAACGAGTCGTCTCGGGGAGTGATTCGTTCATTGACTCTGGAAGAACGAGTCGTCTCGGGGAGTGATTCGTTCATTGACTCTGGAAGAACGAGTCGTCTCGGGGAGTGATTCGATCAGTCGCGCATGCACAACATCCCAAAGGTTCTGTCCTGGAATTAGTTCACCTGTTTCGAGTCTTCGGGTTTGAGTCGTTTGTTCATCACGTGACAGCCGTTAATAATAATAACCAACCCTTTTGTTTTATTACCTTTGTTACCACATTCAGTGTTACTGAAAAGAACCATCATGACAGAAATTCACACATTTATAAACTGTAAGAAATAAAAAGCTACAATTTGAGACCAGAGACGCATCACATAACTGTAAGAGTATAATAATAATAACTATGCAGCCGTTTGTAAGGAAGATAGCGAAATTAACAACTCTATCCAATGCTGTCGCGTCACATGACAAAAGAACGAACGACTCAAACCAAAAAAAAAGAAGACTAATCAGAAGACCAAGACCCAGGCTCTGTTTCTTATTGCAATATAGTTTTATGTTGTTTGTAGTGTGATCAACGTTTGCTAAGTAGTAATGTGTTAGGGAAGTAGCACGTAACATTTTAATTAATTTGCTAAAATGAACGAAATGACTCTAAAAAAGGTTCGTTCATTTTGCTGAACGAGACTCAAGGTCCGAGTCAGTAAAATAAATCCGAACTTCCCCGTCACTATTAAGTACGGGACGCATTGCTTGCCGCAGCCATAATATTTTTTCCACTCAATTATGTCGTTATAACAACATCTTTTCTCATTAAAACAACATCTTTCTCATTATAACAGATCTTTTCTCGTTAAAAACAACATCTTTCCCGTCTCGTTAAAACGACACCTTTTCTAGTTAAAACGGCATATTTTTTTATCGTAATAACGAAATATGTCATAAAAACGATACGTTTTCCATTATAATTGATATGGCAGGGCTGAGCTGAGGCGATTTTCCGCGCTGCTCAGTCTGACATAAACGAGGATCTGCAACGCTGCTGAATTTGTATGCATCAGAACAGTCAAAAAATGACATGCAGCACCTTTAACTCCGTGTTCAACAAGCTGAACAGAGAAGCACTACAGTAACACACGGTGTGATGTAGAGGAACTAACACTGCACTGCACATGAACACTTGCAGATAGCACAGCGTTCTCTGTGAAATGTAGCACTGACGTCAGAGTTTGTCAGAGAACCACTGCTGCTCCATTTCATCCTCAGCTCTAGTGGCTGAGTCGAGCGCAGATCCGAACACGACATTAATCATGTTCGATTAAGACAGAAAAGCAGCTGAAGGAGTGTGTGTGTTTGTATGTTAACAGAGAAACTCAAGGACACAGGAGCTCTGAAACACAACTGGGTTTGCAGCTGTGATCCTCCACCATCCTGCAAAACATCTGAGCCTCATAAATCCTAATGAGACTACAGCGCTCTCTCTCTCTCACACACACACACACACACACACACACACACACACACACACACACACACACACACACACACACTTAAAGATGTGTGGCTATTGAACCCAGTGTCCCCCAACTCAAATCATTTACCTGGATGAGGAATCACTCAAACAGAGTCCATCCCTGCAAAACACACATTTTAATATTTCCACACATTCTGCTGAAATGTCACATTTCTTTTTTCTAACCCTCTAGAATAAGTTTTTTAAACATGATTTAAACATGTAAAACGCAGCTTAAAATAGATTTCAGTTTGAAAAGAGATGCCCACCTGTCTGAGTAATAGGAATCAATGTAGTCATGTGTCCTTTTTTTGTTTCTACGAAGAAAAGGCCACAATTAGTCAACAAATACACAAGGTTTGCTAAAAATATCTGAATTTTATTCTGCATAAAATATCTATGGCTTTTATAAGGTTCAAATAAGGTTAAACATCAACAAGTCAATGTTGTTCCAAAACTGAAGCAGAAACATCTTTCATTTTCAGGTTTACATCAGTGTGAACAGAATCCATAAAGATAGAATTTACAGTAGAACGCGGAATGTCATAGAATTAAACTCTAAAGTAGGGCTGCACATCATGCTTTGATTGTCGGTGAATGGTAAACCGTGAAAAGACTGCTCTATATATATGAAGTGTGCAGGTTTAGCTGCTACATATACTGCAGCACAAGTGACACGTGTAGTATTTTCAGCATTATTAAAGGACTAAACCTTTATTATCTTAAGGAATATCACAATTTTACTTAACCGTATAGCATTTTGTTTCCCAAAAAAAGCATTGTTAAAATTAATTTGATTATATTTTAAAATATAGTTTTTTTTTTTTTTTTTTATATGTCAACTGATTATCCATTTTTTTGTCATAAAACCAAACAAATTAAAATAGACAACACAGAATAAATATCTAAATATATAAACAAAATTGATTACACATGCTTTGTAGCATGAAAATGTAATTAAAACCATTAAAACCAGCACAAAAAAAAAAAAAAATAGTAATTTTGGGAAAAAAACAAAAACAAAATAACAGCCCTAAAACAATATATATTTTAATTAAATTTTAATTATTTAAGTTTAATTATCTAAATTAATTATACACACCTTCTTGCTCAAATGTACTTTAATCATTTAAATTACATCCAAAAAAATTCAAATGAAGAAAAAAATAAAATGCAGAATACAGATCAAGCGGGGAATTTTAAATAATTTATTTATTTAAATAAAAAAAATAATGGATTTTTAAAGGCCCTTTAAATATATAATTTTAACTCTTAAGAAATTGATGTTAAATTGTAATGATTTTAATGAATTAGACATGCTTTGCCTTTTACTAAAATTTACTTCAGTCATGAAAATGGAACGCAGAAAAAAATGAATAAATAAGAATTAATGTGAAAACATTTCATGACTT
Organism: Ptychobarbus kaznakovi; assembly: GCA_027422405.1. Lineage (NCBI taxonomy): Eukaryota > Metazoa > Chordata > Actinopteri > Cypriniformes > Cyprinidae > Ptychobarbus > Ptychobarbus kaznakovi. Next base: position 2,234,089 of record CM049813.1, read on the forward strand.
CACATGAGGACAGCATCATGTAGGAGGCTCTTTCAAAGGTTAAAATCTCTGCGTGAGAAGCGGGTGTGTGTTCTCTCACCCCGGGGTCCACTCGTCGCCCTCGGGAGGGTGCGCTTGAGTAACCATGGTCACCGGTGTTGTGTGCGGCGTAAACGGGCTGCCGATGAGGATAGCTCCAGGATGAGACACTCTCTGCGGTGTGCTTAAAATCTGCAGAGAGAACAAACAGTGCAAGGCTATGCAAATTACAACTGAAGATTGTCTGAAGACAAGTTCAGACCAGGAGAGAGCATCACTGAGCTTTATTGGGTTTGGCCGGCTGTTTTGGCAGTCACCCCCTGCTGGCAGATGCCGTAACTGCACCATTATGGGGGAAGTAAACCTGTTTCTCCCCCATAATTCAAAGATGGCAGCATCCAGGTTGTGTGCTTCCACTGAGATGAATGTGAACGCTAACAGTGCGCTGTGCTTCCAGCGCTGGAGCACATGTAGATGAGCTGTGCTGCTGTACTGAGTGCATTTCTACCCAGCAGCCTCTCTGCTAACCTGAATCTGTGTGCTGCAGATGATTTATCCCCCTGCTGCTCCTCAGGGTGCATTGAGAATGACACTCTCCATCACTTCTGCACAGCAGGCAATGTTTGTGGTTGAATGGAACGCATCGGATCAGCTGCTATTTTTGTCCAAATGTGCAGTATACAGCATATTGCACTGAACACTGTATCCCACAATGCAAGAGTGAATAAGCAGTACAGACACAATTTGTAACATTTGCTATTCATTCAAATTATTATTAGGAAAGAAAAGTACTGGTGTTATTTTAATATTTTATATATAGTATTAGTCTCATAATTTAGTAGTTTTTTTAATATAGTAGTAGTTTTATATGTTATATACTATACTATTATAGTATTTATTTTATTTTAAAATAGCTTTTACTTTTATATTTTCACTTAATTTTTATTTTAGCAATTTTATGGCTGTTTATAATCTTTATTATTTTATCATATTTTAATATTAGTTTAATTAATTGTATTACATTTTTAGTCATTTTATACTTTAATTAGACTTATTTTAGTTAGCTGCCAAGGCAATATTTCTAACTCTCGTCACTGGATCATGTAGCATACTACTCTTTTACGCGTGTACAGTACAGTGGGCAGTATACAGTAAGCAATCGCAGTCTTCACGTCACATGTTAATGACACTGAGAGAGGAGGATGTGATCGTGGGAAAGGAATCTGCATGTGTGCATCTAAACAACGAGTGAGTGAGGGTCTTTAAGAGGGTCTCTCATGCCATCCGCTCGTTAATAAACTCATTAGCAGAGATGCGTCTGTCCTCCTCTCTCTTCACGGCGCTTCCGCTCCACCATCAACATCCATCCATCCCTCGATTCGCTGTTTAGTCAAGTGTGTCTGCACTGAACAGGAATAATGGCTGCTTCCAAACAGGTTTCCAGAGCCGATCCTCCCTATACGCAGAATACGCAAGCAGCGTAGGGTCCCCGAAACACCCTTGCTCTCAAAGATGATTTCATTTCAGTTTTGTTTTTGAATTTGGCCAGAGGTTATGAAAACATGAATGATAATTTATTGTGATGCGGTGCTGTCGCCCTTTCTTCATAAAAATCAGTCAAATCATGTAACGTGAATGTGGTAAAGTCTCTTGCTCGAGACTAAAACAACGAGTTGAAAGCATAGCGAGCCGCGGAAGAGACACTGTTTCTCGAGCACTTTCCGCGAGCGCGATTCGAGACGGAGTGAAACACAGATAAATGTGTTTCATTCATAACCACTCGAACACCCCCCCCCCCCCCCTCCCCTCCCCCCGGGTGACACAGTTTTGCGTAGGGCCCCCAGAAGTCTAGGATCGGCTCTGCGGGTTTCCCAAACCATTTCTGACACAAACAGACTCACAGCATCGCGGGACACGTCGTGACAGATTAACAGTGTGCACATTCTTGTAGTTTACTGTTAAGCTAGAATAGGATGAAATAGTTTAGCACTGAAAAAAACACACATTTCACCTTTAAATGTATGCATTTACAAAGAAGATTCCTGACAGACGTTCTAGGTCTCCTCAAACAGCAATCTTCCATCTTTTCTGCATTCCTCTCTTTTGTTCAGCTCGGTGCAGCTATGCTGCCCCATAACCCCCTGCTCTCTCCACCCCCGTCTCGTTATATGTCGTCTATGTACAGACAAGCTCACGCAGTAAAGCCAGGATTTCACTGCCCACTACTGGATACAGCATGAACTGCAGCACAACGTCCCATCTACAAACATTTCCCTTGATATCTTCCTGTCCTAGTTTCTATAGTTTTGAATGGAAACTTGTGTAATGGACACTTCTTGTGTTTATTGCCATCTTATGATGACTGGCTTGTTGTTTTCATCAACTCTACGTCCCTTTGGATAAAAGCATCTGCCGAATGAATAAATGAAAAATAACTCTCACAAGGAGCTAGAATTTGTGAACGGGCAAAGTTAACACTATTTAGTTATTTATTGGTAACACTTAAGAAAAGATAATTAGATGACTTTAATGCATTAACTAACATTAACTTACAATGACCAATACATTAGATACATTATTAAGAAATCCTGCTCATTGTAAGCTAATGTTAGTTAATGCAACTCTGTTAAAGTTAATACAAATACCAAAGAAAAACAGCAACTCATTGTCAGCTCACAACAGTTCAGGTCCATTAAATTAATTAACTTTTAAATCTTGAAATTAATATTCAGATTAATAAGTATTTTCATTGCTAGTTCTAGTTAACTAATGTAGCATTATAAAGTGGTATCCTTTTTTAATTTCTTTGTGTATGATGTTGTTGCCATATTGTGTTGCAATTACATCACATGCATATACATTATATGATTAGCAAACACGTGTTGGTTTTTGTGGCCATTAAGCTTCCTAAAAACTATGCCATTGGTCATTTCACATCTGCTCCTTGGGTTGTGAGTACAGCTTTATGACAACAATATTTGCATACAGTTTTTGATTCAAAACTAAATAGCAAAAATGACTTGAATTGAGACGTTTGATTGATTGATTTCTGGTGAATAATTTATCTCAAATGGTGCATTTCAATGAATCGGTTCACTGATAAACATGTGTATTTTAGACACATTTGTTCATAGATAATATATAATATATATATATATATATATATCATAGCATTTAAAAATAAACACTCGTTGTGTTTTGCAGATTTACTGCATTTTACTTCATGCACACTAGTGGATTCTCAGTTATGGTTCCTCTGAATCATTTTAAATCTTTCCAATCAAACATAAATGCTGATGAAATAAAGTGTGATGAAACTGCACACACAGTTTTCCCGACTGTTGCCAATGCTGAATATATCAAAAATGGTCACACGTGACAAAGTAAGTAAAGAGGATCCCAGCAGCCTTAGTTGAATCTGAGTGTTTGGGACACTATGAAGTGCATGTTGGACGTGTATTTAAGTGTTTGTGAGACACTCACCATCGGGGCTCCTACATTGGAGTTGACTGTTCCTAGTGTGATCTTGGTGGCTGGGCTGTAGCTGGACGGTGTTACCAGGGAAATGTTGCCTGCAAACACAAACACAGTCAAGCTGATGTTCACAGATAAAACACGTTTCACAGACCAGCAGAGGCTTGCATGGATTACAGAATTGACAGAATGGAAATGGTGACTGCTCACAAATGAGTTCTCTCAAGCAGATTCAGTTTTACAGCCTGTTTGCAAAGCATAAATGCCACTCGCATTACTTGGATGTAGTGATGTAATGCTGTGCTTTTTCAGCGGATCATTGAAAAAAATTATAATAATCTGCCGATTCAGCAGCATCAGTCCTGAAAAATGACTACTTACTGGTGAATCATGCGGTCAATCATTTAAAAGGCTAAAAACTGAATAAATCATATTCTGATGAAGTTGCATGTTCTGCTTCTCAAACTCTCAGAACTGCATATTTTTTTATGAAGAGACGCATGTTTTCAAACTCTATGGGGCAAGTTGTCACAAGTGAAACCTGTCATCAATCAGGCTTTGCAGTAAAAAGTAAAACAATTATGAAATGCAAAAGACATCAAAGTGGTGAACTGAACTGGTCTGAACTCACAGGAAATGCTTAAGTCATTTTAAATAATTAATCATATTGATTTAGATAATAAAGCTATCAAACTAAGTGACATTTCATTTTAAATAAATAGCATAAGGACACATTTCAAGCAAAACATTTCACAAAATGGTTTGTTAAACTTTAGTGGAACATGTTCATAGTTAACCCTGTAAAGCCTGACATATGTAATAAAAGTTTTTTATTATTTATTTTTAATGGAAGAGCTTAGTTTTCAAATGAGTTTTTGTTGAGTATCATTTGAAGCATCAGGATTTTATGGCTCATATATCATGATATCAGAGAATATGGAGATCAAACTCAGGTTCATTCAGAGGCCCAGACTGAACAAATATATCACATTTGATGCAGATACTTATATTTATATGGCTAAAAATTAAGATGAAATTCTGATAGCTTGTAATGGAAATAAAAGAGATATTTTATAACAGTATAACAGACCACTTACATAAAATACATAAATACATCTCCCAATAATATCTTAGTCTTAGTAAGACGATATTTTAGTGCTCAGTTTTCTGATTGAAGCTCTGTAGTTTTTACTGTGGGGAGCAAAATAATGCAATGCAATACAATGATGACTGACGGATGTACAAATAAACGTTCTTCAAAAGTCTGGTGATCATATTCGATACTCGCATGATTTTCTTAAAAAAAAGTCTGGATAATCAAGTAAACCCTTCAGTACAGTAAATGTTCATCTTGAAATATGACTAACAATATCAGTTATTCTTACATTTACTTTATAAAAATCAGTAAAGACCACGTGAAGCACGACCTGAAGACGTTTTGACTATTGCACTAAAAGGCCTTTTACTTGCTTAAATGCAAAAGCTATCAGATGACTGAAAGTATGTAGCAGATTGAGTTCAACAGGTTTCTCAACAAAGTTTTGATCTTGCTGATAATTTACAGTTCTTAGAAATGTGCATATCTAATATGACACAGCAGGTGTTCTGGTTTAAAGTGTTTCTCTACACCTGCGGTTCCTCTAGGACTCCTGTGTGAACACATCCACTAAAATCACTGCAGCGTCCGCTGGTTAAATATCACTGCAAGCCTCTAAAAAGTGAGTTTTGAGAAAAGCTCTAGTATCATTTATCTGCAGATGCCACTTGCAACAACACCAAGAAGTGTTTGAGTGTATCTGTAGTGTCAGTATGTGTAACAGTGATTATCAGTCATGAATGTCTCCTTTAGACCCCAGTAAGTGACTGTTGTGGGGGATATGTGAGGGAAGCTTACAGTATGGTGATGGAGGCCAAGACACTAGAAACGCTTTCTTTGAATTCTGTGGTGTTTTCTGAATGGGAATGCAAATCATGTAAAGTTTGTGGTATATCAGATGCAAAACTATGCAAATGGCTTTCGCAATCACGCACAAACACGCAACGGAGTGAACACACCCAATACTGTCTGAATGAGACGACGCATGCCAACGACTCCCACTCTACACATGCCTGCGTCCCACACACACTCCAAACACACCGTCCTGAACACGGTCACATCACAGTGCGTCTTTGTCAGTCTACAGCTGCAGTCGAGATGCCGTACTGTGTTTACAATGTTCTATTGACTTTATACACCAACTACCAATACAGAGTAGCCACCAGCAGATGTGGTCATGACTCATTGAAATAAGAGAAATGTGGTTATGATTGCCTCTCTACTGAAAGTGACCAATCGTAGCACAGCATAGCACACATTATTAGCTACTTCATGCTAGATGCTATTAGACACCTGAGCGCATGGCACCCAGATACATCTTTCTATATATTTCACTGGTTATCCATCAATGTTTTTTTGCTTCCAAACTCTCAAATTTCATTCAAGAAGAATCAAAGCGGTTTGGCATCATTGCCGTTAAACCTGGTGCAACAAATGCACTGTCCGCCACATGTGCCAATATGCACACACACACACCAAATGTCCTAATTGTGATTGTTTGACTCCTGGAGGGAAATGACTGAGACTCTGCTTTATTGTTCTGCCCTCACGTTAATGAACAAGTCATCAGAAAAGCACTGTTGTTGTGGTTTCTGATTAAAGAATAGGAGGGAACTCTCTTTAAATGATGTGCATGGATAAATCATTTACAATTAGCACAGCAATATTTCATAAACACAATAAGAATTGTCCAGTTTGATTTGACTTATAAATAGAGATTGGCGATAATCGGTTCAACCGATATTTTCCCTGATATTTAAGCATTTTTTTCATAAACGGATATCTGTTTTGTAGTATTGGACACAGCAATGTTTCCATCTTTGGGCGTTTTGAGAACTTCAAGACTGCCATTACGGCTGTTCACAGGTAAAGAAACTTGCTTTAATTAGTAAACTTTATTTAAAATAACAGCCATTAATGCACAAATGAGATGTGTCAGATTATTAAATACATTAAGGCCCGGTTCACAGACAGGGCTTAGACTATAAGCCAGGATTAGGCCATAGTTCAATTAGGACATTTAAGTCATTTTATAAACATGCATTGGGAAAAAGCATTGCTGGGGTGCATCTTGAGGCAAGACAAAGGCGTTGATATGTTTTAAGTTTCTTTCAGTTGAAACAGCTCAGATTTACATTTTAGTCTAGGACTAGGCTTAAGCCTTGTCTGTGAAACTGGGGGAAAATGTTGAATTAAATAAAACGGCCTTGAATGAGTGCATGTTGGAAACAATACAGCTTAATTTATCTATGCTTATAAATATATTCTCGGTTGATGCTCAGAGATGTCCCAGCATGGCCGCCATATGTAGCTTTTAAGAAGATCCACTCATTTAAAACTAAATTATTTTAACATTAACTATATAACTTTCATTAGAAATTATCTTGCAGATAAACAGTTTGTTCAGTTCAATGCTAACAACTGTGACTAAAATAAAAGTAAAACAATAAATATCGGTTCTGCATATAGGTTATAAAGAGTGCAAATAATCGATATCGGTTATAACAAATATTAATGATTCAATCTCTATTTATAAGCTGTACTGGAGCAGACAACATAGGCTATTTCATTCTGTTCCTCAAACATATTGTATTCAAATAACTTATATTCTGGGTATTTGTTTCATCCTTTTTAAGGCTTGACGGCTTTCACTTATGGAAAAAAGTGGTTGTATTCCTTAAGTGTAAGTCAGTCATACAGCTTTCAAACAACGTAAATGATTGTGAGAACATTTCTGTAAGATGTCGAACCCAGTTCAAGTATTTCATATTGAAAGGTAAGAAAGTGTCAGAGTAGTTTGAATGAATGAATCCTCCCAATCTGCTCCAGATGGTGAGCGTACAGCAGCAGGACTCGCTGCAGTCTGAAGGGGTTTTGTGCGAGGCCACAGCGCAGGAATGCCTCAGTGCCACACGCTCTTTACAGCAACAATGAGCAAAGCCACATTAGAATACAGCTGAGCAGCAGCCCGGGACACACACACACAAATATTGAGCCCAATGTGTGCGCTATATCATAAACCACACACACACAGCGTGCTCAGCGTTACACAAACGCATGATACACACAGATAAATGCAAGTGCATAACGGAAGACATCAAAAAGAAAACACTGCTATATATGGGCCAAGACAACAGGAGGAAAACACACAGTTACTTCCTGGGACAGCCCAAACAGACTCCAGCGCTCGCTCAACAAGACTCGAAACCACATCAGTGCCTGAGAAACATCAGAGCGACTCTCACCAACGACCAAACACAACAACACAGCTCTGCAGCGACAAAAACACTCGCTTAAACACATATCTGGAACCACAGTACACTCTTAAAAATAAAGGTCTGGGCTACATTTCAGCAAACGGTTCTTAAAGAGAAACTTTTTTTTCTTAATTTTGAAGAGCATTTTAATAAAGAACCTTTTTGCACACTTTAGAATGTTTAGTGCATTTGAAAGTTCCACTGATGTTAAAGGTTCTTTATGGAACCATCCATGCCAAAAAAAGAACCTTTATTTTTAAGAGTGTGGAAAGCAATAACAAGCTTCTTTAAAAACAAAAAATAATAAAATAAAGAAAGACCTCTTTATAAAGCTATTTGAAAAGTTATGAAATTATACAAAGTTTGTATCCTCTTTACCTGTTTGTTTATGAAACGGCACGACAAGCACCTCCATACTTCACCTTTAACTATTCCCTTCCTAATAAAAAGTTCAAGTTCTAGTCCCGCACACAGACTGGGACGTCCGCTTCACCCCTCCCCCTGAACACAGAGCCGTGGAGGAACTTCCACAGGGACCCAGAGCGAGCGAGCGAGAGAGAGAGTGTGCTCCTCTCAGCATGCCGTCCCGACGCACGTGCAGCCTTCCCAGCTGCTCCGACACAATCCTCAATGCCTGCAACAAAGAGAGCGGCAGGACGGAAAAAAGCAGGGGTGCAGGATTTACCTGAAGAGGAGTGGAGAGCATGTTTCGAAGGCAGGCTGGGACCTGGTGTTCCTCTCTCTCTCTCTGTGTCCCTTTTGTTACCATTCAGTGGAAACTTGAGAGGCTGGTCAGGCATTGCAGAGCGAGCGCAGAGGGAGTCCACCCGGCTCTGACTTTCACCCGTGCAGAGTGGGAAACGTGCTCAATGAGAGCATGTGTGCGCCTGATGCAGGACCTCCTCTCTCCGTCTGCGCACAGACGCCGGCTTTCCCACAGCTCCTGCGGGCCGCTCAGAGAGCAGGCGGGCGATTGCTCTGGCCTGGACTGATCTGAGAGCAGTGGAAAGCCCCAGAGAGCAGAACTGCACAATGGAGCGGCCTGAACACATGTTGTCACACTGAGCTCGCGCCATGGCGTGTCCAGCAGCACTGGAGGAAAGCACAACTGGACGTGTGCATGAGTTTGGCACACGAGTGACATCGGAAACTCACAACTGGACGAGTGCCAGTGACAATTAAAAAGTGTTCAACCACACACTGACTTCAAAAGACTGGAGCGACGTTAAACTAACTGCTGTCTTCATCCACTCCTACAAAAACATTTCTTACATCGGTTTTATTAATGAGCAGCTTAAGCGTACCATATCTTCCGGCAATTAAGTCACACGTGAATATAAAAGTAAGAATACACAAGCACCGTCACTGTTTTCATGTCTGTTATAATAGTATCACAGATGCATCCATGCAGATGCATTTAATTTCTAAACATTTCTTTAAATACACAGTTAAACAACACAAAGTATCCGCACTCATTTTGCAGTTCGATTCTGATTCACACACTTCAATTTAAAGGTGCATTTAGTGGTATTACAAGGAGAAGGTGATTTATGAGGACATTTTCAGTGTCCCCATAATTTAAAACGCTTATAAATCATACAGAGTGAGTTTTTTTTGGGGAAAGTAGAAATGCACCGTCTCCTGTGAGGGCTAAGTTTAGGTGTAGGGTAGGTGTAGGGCAATAGCACATACAGCTTGTACAGTATAAAAACCATTACGCCTATGGAGAGTCCCCGTAAACCATAAAAACCAACATGTGTGTGTTGTGAGCTTCTTTACTGCGTGTGTTTTGTGTGTGTTTTGTGAGTGTGTGAGAGAGAGAGCTTCTTTACTGCGTGTGTGTGTGTGTGTGTGTGTGTGTGTGTGTGTGTGTGTGTGTCTCTCTGTTGTGTCTGTGTCTGTGTCTGTGTGTGCTGTGAGCTTCTGTGTGTGTGTGTGTGTGTGTGTGCGTGTCTGTGTCTGTGTCTGTGTGTGCTGTGAGCTTCTTTACTGTGTGTGTGTGTGTGTGTGTGTGTGTGTGTGTGTGTGTGTGTGTGTGTGTGTGTGTGTGTGTCTGTGTCTGTGTCTGTGTCTGTGTCTGTGTCTGTCTTGTCTGTGTCTGTTCTGTGTCTGTGTCTGTGTCTGTGCGTGTGCGCTGTTGATAATTGCTAATATGTAAATAAAAGCTGTCACCCATCTTAAATGCAGGCAAGTCAGAATAGAATTTATGGAGCAATTTCACTGTTCTATAAAGACAGATAGATATAATTATATGATGCATGCAAAAGAAACCAACAGCATTCTCAGAGGGTTTGATTCATACGTTAATAATTATTGCTGATTATATGATGCACTGAGCACTGATGCAATTCATATTGAAGACATTTTTATGAATTCATTGAAAGGTAAGATTAATCTTGGGACTTTAGGAATCAATATTGGATTGTTTAAATGAAGATTACAGTTAATTGGGAAAAGAAAAATCTATATTTCACAGCATTCATACTGTTAGTACTTGAGAGAAAGTCTCAACACTTCACTAAAGCTTTATTATGGTAACAGGAGTTATCAAACATATTTTAGGAATCATTGTTCATTTTCTGTCATGTTATAATGAAAGCTACGACACCAGAAAGGGTTCGAGTCTCAATCAGTCACTTAATGTCTGTGTGTGTGGTGCAATAAGACAAGTAATTACTTCTTGAATGTTTATTGTTCAATGCACAGACCTCCTCCTTTTCACTTTGAACGCAGCCATTTCAAGACAACGGTAGGTAACACATTAAAAGTTTACAGCCTGCCAGTAATTGCCTGTAATTGCTTTTACTGCCAAACTGAAAAATGAAAGCATAAGGAAATAGTTTATTGCACTCTGAATGAACCTGCACTTGAAGAACCGGCCCTTGTACTACAATAATTCATTAACTTAGGTCTATTCATTTCTGAACTTACGCTTCACACAAATTTGTCTGCACATAAATCCATATTACAGAGTAACAGAGTTATTTTTACCTTTGGAGAGGTTCTGGTTCAGAAAGGCCTTCAGGTCTCCACACAGAGCCGCTGCGCCGATCTGAGTGGAGAAGAAAGTAGGAAAAACTTCAAATTAATGTCATTATATTAGACCGCAAAATGTCAAACCTATCCTAAAGAAAGAGCACATTTTTAAGCAAAACAAAAACAGGAGATATTGAATAAACCAGGCATCTGCAAATATTTTGCTCATGGTACTGAATTGATACTTTACATCCTTGTATTATATTTATAATTTCTTATTACTACTTGCAATGCATGCATATCATTTCCCAAATTCAATTAATGAAGAACAATCTGCCTAAATAAGCTCAGCTCATGAGAGACTGAAAGGGATTTCAATGACGGCGCGCTCTCTTCCTTTTACCAAATGATTGTAATCACATCCATTCATTTCACCATCCTGCCACTAGCCTTTTATTTAGACTAAAAACCCTTTCCATTCGGTTCAATGGTTTAACTAATTTCACTTTTCTAACAATTAATTTGACCACAGGTGTCTAGCCTTGTGTAGTTCATCACAGTAATAATAAACATGACCCATGCTTGACAACCATAATGTGTCAGTACTTTTGTTTATATCTTTTAAATCATCTTTTAATGTTTTGCTTGCTTGCTTGACTATATGACAAATTGATGTGGTTAAATAAAGTTTTTCAAATTACAAACTTGCATCCAAACAAATATCTAAAGAATCCTAAATTGTTCACATTATTTGTGTTCATTCCTTTTATACTTTGCACATTTCTTTTCTGAACTGTGAGTCCTACAGGCCTCAGTTTAGTGTATGTAAAACACAGGACAGCGCTCTGTTTCTGAACTGATAGTGTGATATCTCACAGCAGCAGCTGCTTCTGCGGTAGGTCACGACATTAGAGAAAAGATATAAACCTCCAAGCTCTACCATATACTGTAGCACGACTTTAACTTTGACCTGGCTAAATGCAAAAATGTCAACCGATTTCCTCACCATGCACGAGGCTGTTAAATCACCATTGAAACACTCGGTCAGAGGGCTACATCAAATCAGCAGCGTTAGCCAGTTAAAGACTGCCAGAATCTATAGAATGAAAGGCTTTAAACGGACGTCGGTGGAGTTTACAGAGACATCTATTCACAGGGGTCGGAGGTCGTGGAGCGTGTCACCATGATTTAATCAACAGGGCATCACAGAGGCATTTCAACTGAATGAGAAATGTTAGGCAGAGGCTCCCAGTAAGCAGTAGATAAAAGGGTGTAACAGTTCCATCCAAAAATTCAACGAGTTCCTGAATATTTTCTGAAGGTAAGCTTAAATCTAAAGGTCTTTGCACACTATTCTCGTCTGAAATATTTGCATGTAAAAAAAAAAGACTTCATGTTGCATCAATCCTGTTTACACACTGCCTCCGAAACTTTCGTCCGTCATAAAAAAACTTTTTTTCATAAACAAAAGTTAGATTTTCTGCATTTTTGCAATCCATGTCAAGCATTTTGATAGGAAAGCATGATGAATACGGAAAACAAAAAACGCAAACTCTGTGTTCAAGGACCTTAAGACCTGATAAACAATTACAGCACCTCACATCTTCATGTCATTATATTTAATTTAACAGAAACAGTTTCTCTTAATAGCAGGACTCTAGACTGTTACCGGTGCGACTAGCGGTCGCGGAGGTGACACGAATTTGACTCAACGATAATACTTCCATTTCGGTTGTGCATGAGAAACATTATGGCAAACGGGGCAAAAGTGGAACGAAACCACACTACTGGTTTGAAATGCACCACATGGACATACTGTACATCAGCCTGGCCCAATAGAGCGCGGTGCGATCTTAGAGGAAATGCTTTTAATTAAACAGCACTGTGAGATCCAGTAAGAAGCGCTTTCTGACAAAAAACACCAGGTGATTTAAACTATTTTAAAGCCAGATGAACCAGCACTGTCAATCTCAACAAACTGACACGGAAAACAAGAAGAAAAAACTATATTGCTATATTCAAGGTCATTACTTTTGCTGGTCCTTTACGGCAAAGCACGAGCAAACTTGTGCGGAATAGGCTGTATATGAAAGATTCAGTGTATATTTAAGTATTCAAATTAATTAAAGTAATATAAACATGTTACTAATGGCTGAAAAGAATGACTACTTGTGGACTAGAAAAAATCTTTAGCCCTAACTAAATGCGTTTAAGCTAAACCACACAGTTATAGCACTATAGAAAACAAAGTTACTTTTTTTTTACCTGTGGGTATCATGGTCATTTTCATTTTAATATGAGTCCTAACTCCTGAGTCAGTTCTTATATTTACATGTTACCCTATAAAAGATGTGGCTTTTTTTAAACAGATGTTACTGGTTTTAATCAAAATCAATGTACATTTATTTACACAATGTGCGTCCCACCTCAAGCTACTGCTATGGTCAACTCAACTCAAGTTACCGTCAAATGTGCAGTTCAAAGAGACAAAACTCTATACATTTTTCATTATTAAATCATTTGGTGCCATCAAATCAGGAGTATGTGTAGAGTTTGGCAGCACCAGTGCAACTGCTGTCAAATGTTAGTCTGGAGCCCTGTAATAGCATTATAATGTTCACAAAATATGTTTTACATCAGTGATAGAGCGGAATTCAGCACGGCAAACACCTTTATTTAAAAATAAAGGTTCATTATTGGCATCAATGGTTCCACAAAGAACCTTCGCCATCCATGGAACCCTTTCATTCCTTTCATTAAATATTATTACTTGCCTATAAGGCCCTAAATGATTTAGCTCCTGCGTACCTAACTAATCTACTATCACGCTACAATCCAACCCGCTCCCTAAGGAACAAGACTCTGGACTCTTGGTAGTACCTTGGATAGCAAAGTCCACTAAAGGAGGTAGAACTTTTTCATATCTGGCTCCTAAACTCTGGAATAGCCTTCCTGATCACGTTCAGGGTTCAGACACACTCTCTCTGTTTAAATCTAGATTAAAGACTGTGGCGAGGGGGGCGTGGTTCAGCGAAGTCTGCAGCGGGAGAAAGACTCAGGAGACAGCGGTAAGTAAGTGGTCAAGTGCAAAATGAGGATCACCTGTGTCTGATTGTAGTAATTGGCGTGGAGACCGGATAAAAGCCGCCGTGGAACGGCAGTTCAGAGAGAGAGACGGAGTGAAGACTCGAGCGCACGAGCTGTCAGAGAGAAACAGTCGAACGAATGCAGAGAGTGATCGCGGAGACGAACGAGAGAGTTGATGTTTCCGGGTGACGCAGAGTGCGCACCTGTGTGAGTTTATCGGTCTTAAATAAACATACCTGAGTCTTCACGAGCCAACCCTGTCCGCTTCCTTCCTTCCTACGAACTTTGTTACACTGGTGCCGAAACCCGGAAAGGAAGCCGGAACGGCCGCTGTCATCATGTCCTCACCATCGGGATCGCCATTTGCGGATGTCATCCAGTCGCTCGCGGGACTCCACCAAGAACAACACAAAGCGCTGATGGACATGAGGGCAGACCAGGAGAGGAGATTCTGTGCCCTCGTCCAGAACCAGCGGAGGACCGCGAGCTGTTCCGGAGCTGGATGGACCGGGAGGTTCGGGCCGGTGAGAATCCA